>JAPYYQ010001326.1:0-55011 GCA_030522585.1 Anagyrus pseudococci
GTTTTGTAGCAGCTCTTGACAAAGCTTGTGGACGATTTATAAATACAAATTCAGTAACTAAAGCAGCAAATAGTAGTAGTAAGTCTCCAGAGTTATTAGCAAAATACTGTGATCTACTGCTAAAGAAAAGCAGTAAAAATCCGGAAGAAGCCGAACTTGAAGATACGCTTAACCAAGTTGTGAGTGTCTAATACAATTATAAACTTGTATGAAATTTTTTATTTTATGTTTATAATTGATTATAATATTCTTGTGCACAATTTACAGATGGTAGTGTTCAAATATGTAGAAGACAAAGATGTGTACCAAAAATTCTACAGCAAAATGCTTGCAAAAAGACTGGTGCAACATATGTCTGCTAGTGACGACGCCGAAGCTTCTATGACTTCAAAGAATGTTTCAGGATATTGGAGTTTCGAAAGATTTAAATGAGCATTTTCGAAAACATCTTACAAAGTCAGCAGAACCTTTGGATATTGATTTCAGCATACAGGTTTTATCATCTGGATCATGGCCATTTCAACAATCATTTACTTTTTCTTTACCAACCGAGGTATTTTTTACGTTTTAATAATACATAAAGATACAAATATCATTTTTATGCTGTAGTGTTGCTAAAATTATTATGTTTTACAGTTGGAAAGATCTGTTCATAGATTTACAACGTTCTATAGTTCACAACACAGTGGTAGAAAGTTGAATTGGTTATATAACATGTCCAAGGGTGAACTTCATACTAACTGTTTTAAAAATAGGTAACATTTCAAGAATCTTTTTATTTTCTTTTAAATTTTTTGGTAATAACAAATAACCTGAAACGTTAGGTACACTCTGCAAGCTTCTACTTTCCAAATGGCTGTTTTACTGCAATATAATACATCAACATCTTGGACAATACAGCAGCTTCATGAATCTACTCAAATCAAGATGGACTTCCTTCTTCAAGTAATTTAAACATTTTTGAAATAACAGAGTTTAATAAAATTTTTGTTAATTTTATATTTTTTTATTTACTAGGTTATTCAAATTTTACTAAAAGCTAAATTGCTTGTTACTACCGACGATGATGCTGAATTAGGACCATCTTCAACGATTGATCTTTTTACTGGGTATAAAAAGTAAGTATTACTTCATTATTAGCATTATTATTTTTTTTCGAAATTATATTATTAAATTTATGACACAATTTTCTTAGCAAAAAGTTAAGGGTAAACATTAACATACCCATGAAGACGGAGCTCAAAATAGAACAAGAAATAACGCATAAACACATAGAAGAAGATCGAAAGCTACTCATTCAAGCCGCAATTGTAAGGATTATGAAAATGCGTAAAGTTTTGAAACATCAACAACTTGTTGCTGAAGTTTTAAATCAACTGAGCTCCAGATTTAAACCACGAGTGCATGTTATTAAGGTTTGTCCATTTTTATCATTTCTACCAGCAAAAATTATCAAATTCGTTTGTCATCATTTTTTCTTAATACATTCAATTCGTTTTTCAGAAATGTATAGATATTTTAATTGAAAAGGAGTATCTTGAGCGTACAGAGGGTCAAAAGGACACATACAGTTATCTAGCGTGATCTTCTAATTTAGGAAAGCGTTGGAAATCATGAACGTGAGGCAAAAAGGCCAAATGCTACAGTTGTTACACACGCGTCAAAATATTTATTTACGACTTTAATTTGATTTTTATCTATCGATGCCTTCAAGCCGTGTTACCCCTCTGATCGCATTTAGAACTGGTTTTTATATGTTAAATTGAAATTACTTATATAGTCACGTCGTACATATCATATAAATTATAACTTTGTTTTTATCAAGCACAAGACTTTAAGCTTATCAGCTCAACGTTCATTTATTTATCATAACGAAAATTATCGTGTAAAAAATTTTAGCTTGTGCTTTATTACGATTTTTCATGTACGAAAAAAATAGCATAAATATCATTTTTTTAAGCGTATATTTTAGTCATTGATATACTTACTATAAATCACACGTAATGAACTATTCGTAAAACAAATGAATCATTTTCATGAATCAATTAACAAAATTAAGAAAGTTCAATGCTGTTGTGGGTTGTAAGAAATTGATTAAAATCGACGTGACTTTAAGGCTGTAATTAATGTATAAAGTCTCATTTGAAAGAGAAGTTCATTATCTATTCTTACATTTATAATTCAAACTTGTCTTAAATAGTGATGTAATTTATGACATTGAATGTTAAAAATAAGCAAATTAAAATTTCAAAAAATTTTTTTTAATCTCATTGTTTATGTGTATTTTTTTCTTCATAATCTTTGAAATCAAAGACTCAAAACATATTTTCCTAAAGACAAATGAAGGATGAATAAAGCTATTCTGTAATAAATGTATGTCTGCGTGTGTTTCTTATACATGTATTGATTGCTTTTACAACTAATTAAATTATTTATGTGATTGTTACAGTTCACTTAACAATCTGCATTAAGTTTGTTAACTGTAAATTTTGACTTACATTGAAAACTTTCTTCAATAAAACATGATAATCCTTCATTTATCTGTTATGATAAAAGTACTTTATACAAGCACGGTATAAATACAATTTACAACGCGAAGTGCAATTTTACGTTTGAAAGCGAGCTTAAATTTTTTTTAACAAATGTTTCTTTAAAACTCATTTTATACTTCTAAAACTTTAAATTCATTGAATAAATGAATTTAATAAAGATATATAAATATAAAAATAAACTGACTATCGTGAAAGTCTTGAATGAAATATTTGTTTATCTGTTTTTGTGTATCATATGTTTCTGTACTATTCACCTGCTATGCATGTCTATGAGTGTGTGCTATGTATGTATGTTTGTGCTCCAAATTATAGTATGCTCTTGCATACAAATATTATGCAAATTATGTATATATGTAACGAATTTTTATTATAAAAATGCTACAACTTACTGAAAACATGAATAACTAAAGAAATTAACGAATATTATTAAGAGCATGTAAAAATATATAAAACGTAATACTGCTATTAATTTTTAATCTAATGTTTCAAATTCTTTCGAAATAAATTTCAAAAAACTAGGTAAAAAATGTTCTTCGTATTTTATCGTATTTTTCTGAAAAAATAATTTTTTTAACATCAATTTTTTCCATATTAAATAAAAAAATATATAAGGTAGATATATTTAGCAAAAAGTTACTCTCACTTTGTTTTGAAATTAAAATATACAATCCATTTACTTTCGCATTATATAAATTTAAAAAATAATTAGTAATGGATTTCTACGATACTATTTTGCATCTTACCGACGTTAATGAAAAGTAAGTGTATATAATAAACTTAAAGAAGGTTCAAAACTGAAATACTTACATGAATATTTTATTTATATCAGTTTGATTTTGACATTTAACTTTTTTTTAAGTTATTTTAGTTTAACCGATTGATTTGAAAAGCATGTTTAAAATCGTCAAAATGTGTACCTTCCACGGAAATTAAAAAAAAAAATTTAATTTTCATATAATTTTTTTTAAGAATAATAGTTTATTTTATATTAAATTGTCTTCAAAATAAATAAGCCATAAGGTAAGTTAATAAAAATGATTATTTATTAAAAATATAAAAAAAACAAGTGCATCGTGTGTAAAAAAATAATGACAATACAATATAAATAGTAATCAATTTAAATTTGATGTCGATGAATTATTTATAATACTTAACTAGCATCAGGTTTCCATTTTAATAATTTCAAAAAATCTTCTTCCATGTATCGAACTTGAGTATTAGCTTCAAGGTATATCTGAAAAAATAGAATATTTCCTGAACAAAAATCTTGTAAAAGGGACAATAATAAATGAAACCGAAAGACAAAAATGCTTACTAACTTTTTGTTTTTTCAAATTATCTACCAGTTGCGTTTGTTTCTTGAACGCTTGAAAAATTTCGGAGCGTTGTTTATCCATGACTTTTAAAGCTATTCTCTTTTCTTCTTGAATTTTTCTCATTTGTTCTCTCAATTCCTAAAATATTGACCAGTTTAATAGTAACTCAAAACAGATAATTATTTTTAAAAGACTACACAAATTTGCAATCACTACCTTCGCTTCAGCTTGACACATTTTTAAAGAAGATCGCAATTTTTCATTTTCCTCCAAGCTCCTGCTGAGCCTAATTTCGCAATTCGAAGACGACTGACTCATAGATTTCATTTCTTTTTTCAACGAATCGATATCCTACAATTTCAAATACCGTGTGATTAAAATTTTTTCGCGAGTAATTAAAATGCATCTTTGTAAAATATCACCTTTTTCAAGGTCATTATCTCGGCGTTTTGCATAAGAATTTTCGACTGCAGCTCCGTATTGGCAATCTGAACTTTGGCAATAACATCCTTTTGAGAGCAAAGTTGATTGACATGGATATCTTTCTGTTCTTCGTGCTTTTTTAGCTTTACCTCTAATTCTCTGCAACATTCGCTCTGGAAACGAAGTTTTCTGTCAAATTAAAACTATTTCGCTTAGAAACCAAAATACCCCAACTCCCTTGAATTTACCTTTTTTCTTAATTCGTAGTTTATGGCTTTAATGTCAGTTTGAAGTTTCACAACCTCGGCTTTTAAAAAGCGAATTATCGTTTTATTGGCCGTGTTATTTCTGTCCTCGTAATCACGCTCTCTAGAATAAAAAGCGTATTAAAATAAAAACGCGTTGTCTCGATAAACAAACGTGAATTACCTAAAATAATGGTATTGTATAACCTGTCATTGAAATGATCACTTTGCGCTAGATTGTTGCAAGTATTTGATTTGTTGTTTTCAACATCGCCCGAAGAATCGGCGCAATGCTTAGTCCTACTCCTCACCCGTTCGAGAAACGAGCTCGTCGGTTTTTCTATAACATCTTCTTGGCTGCTTATAACAGTATCTATTTCCACCATTAAACTTTTCACTTTTTCTTCGATCACTTTATTCAACTCTAAGAAGTCGTGTTCATTTTGCGCTGTTGATATTAATTCCGACACCGACATTGTTTATATACAGTACTAACGTTGAAAATTCTTAATCACAGTTTTACATTAAAATAACAGCACCTGTTTAAAAAAAGTAGCCTTCGGTAATAACTATATCTACCCTTCAATTAAATTCGTGCTTATCTCGAGGCTAAACACTACTGCGCTTTGGCATATGCGAGCCATGTAACGCTCAATCGGTTGCTAAGATATATAATATACAAATACAGCTATAGCATGCACAGAATGCACAGCTAAACCACCTGCAACAATTCCTCCATACGTAATACGCTATATTACGTTTTTCAAACATCCAACATCATTGTTTTATCAATACACTTAAATAATTATATAATTTTTAATTTTTTTATCCGTTGTTAAAAAAAATCCAAATATTGTAATTACGTGAAAAACAGAAATATAAACTTTTGAATAAACACCTCAGGTATTTAACATTGTTATCTGAAACGAGGATGATTAAAACAATGTAACAATTAAGTTGTTCTAGCAAGTGGGCCGCAGAAACGAGTATAGTAAAATGATTTAGCCGCAGATATTCGCACATTTGTCGTTCGTACGCGCGTGTTTCAAATTGTTTTGCTGGATGTGCTCCGATTTTCCCGGTACGAAGGAAAATACCCGAAGGGCAAAAAAATGGAAAAGTCGATTAGTTAAAAGTTATCGGGCATCCGGTTTACTTCGGCTCTATCAAGCAGCGACGCATGATACATTTAAACTTTTCTTTCTCCCCCGAACGGCGCACTTGTCAGATTCTCTGACCTTAATTTAAATATCTCAACAGGTGGGATATGTATGTTATACCAAGCACGATTCTCTATTGTCCCTGGTATTTATAAAATGGCAATTCCGACTGCGTTGGCACATTGACGGGGCGATCCTGTTACAAGTCGTTTGCCGAAATATAAGTGTTCGCGACCAAGTGCCAACGTGAAAGCTTAGAATCATGAGTATCAACTACTTGAGCCTTTGGCTGACGTTCATTGCTTTGGGAATCATTTTTTCCTTCGCATCGTCTGGTAACGCATACAACATTGAAATTACATATATTAAAAAAAGCTTTGAAAACAAGTCAACTTGATTTTTTTTTTTTTTGCAAAATCTAAACACACAGCTGAAAATGAAGAGACAAAGATCGTCGGTGGTGCAGCGGCAAAGGAAGGCCAATTTCCCTATCAAGTCTCTCTTCGGCTGAACAATCGCCACTTTTGCGGAGGATCGGTCCTGAACAAGCGCTGGATCCTAACTGCCGCGCATTGCCTCTCTGGGTAAAAATAATTCGAGTCTGCTTTCGGAGGAAAAAAGCTCCGATTATAATTCGAGTCTCTCCGATTGATATGCGTTTGACATCAACATTTACAGTCGACAATTCGTAAAAACTTCTTTGAAGATATTTTTCCATTCCCAGATTTAACGATACCGCTATAACGGCGGTCGTCGGTACCAACTACCTGGACAAGGGCGGCGAGAATTATCAGTCGGAGCACATTGTCAGTCATCCAATGTACAGCTCGTTGTTGATAAGGAACGACATTGGATTGATACAGGTGGCCAAGGACATTGAGTTTAATGAGAAAGTCCAGCCGGTCAAGCTTCCCGATGAGGACTTTGATAAGGCTGACTATCCAGCTATGCTTTCTGGATGGGGAACCACTACTGTAAGGCTTTATAATTAATACTGCTCGTACTATTTTTTCTACAGTTATTTAATACATGCGGATGTAAATTTAAAAAAATGGCACGTCATATTTCAACAAAAAACTTTTATAACTGCTTGAAGTTTTGATATAAGTTTAAAAAATACCGTCGATTTCAGTACCCAGGAAAGCCGCCAAATGAACTGCAGTACATTCAACTCAGCGTGATCGATCAGAACGACTGCTTAAACACGAGTTTTCGCGTGACGAGCAAAAATATTTGCACTCTTACGAAGAAGGGAGAAGGCGCATGTCACGTAAGTCCGTCATTTAACTTTTTTTTTAAATTTTTACGTCACATAAAGCAAGTCAATAAGAGTTTATCCACTCGTTAAAACTCCAAATGACTCAAGATAACATAATATACGATTGGAGCGATTCTGTTGCTTGCAATCGACTATTTAGCCAATTGCAGTGAATTTGAACAGCGGTTAACCCCTCGTTGCACTCAATTTCAAATCTTTCAACAAATCATGTGATTTAATGCGATTCAGGGAGACTCCGGAGGACCACTGGTGGCCGACGATAAGCAGATCGGCGTCGTCTCCTGGGGAACTCCGTGCGCCAAGGGCAGACCCGACGTTTTCACACGGGTCTACAGCTACGTCGACTGGATCAAGAAGAACATAGATAAAGCAGATTAAGCAAATTTATAAGACTACCGGTGTAAATATTATAAGCCGCCATTATAACTTACTAAATATTCAGTCGAAGAAAACAAAATTAAGTCAATTTTATGTACGCATTAATATACGTTCGGTTTATGTAGAGCTGTGGTAGTGCTTGAGTATATGGAAAAAATCGGCAATAAAATGAAGTAAAAAAAAAAGAGAAGCGTTGCATAAGTAATTCGATTCCCCTCGGCGTTTCAGTTGCAAGGCGACCGTAATGTAAACTTATCAGCATTAGCACATCTTTAATTATAATCCGACCTATACTAATACGCTCGTAATCCTCTCTCTATAAAATTGTAACGACTCTGACAGCTACCTGAAAAAGCTTAAGGTGTATTAAAGATAAAATTTCACATTCCGTTTCAATGAACAACAACTCGAATTACAATAGCCGCTCTCGCTGTTACACTTAAAAATATAACATATGATGCTTGCGCGCATGTGTACAGGTTTACTACGCGACGATAACAGATAGCGCAAGCAGTGCAACATGTGTTGAAATTATTCATCCATATCGACATATTATACGACCACTATGATTATTCTTGCGAAGATGAGCTGTACCATTTTCAGGTATCTTATCTCTCTCTCTCTCTCTTGAGGGAGAGAGCATTAAAGACAGTATATAGCTCGATCAATCGATTTTCCACTGATATAGCTGACCACAATATTATTAAGCATTTGGCAATAAGCGCCGAGGTGGCGAGCTGGAGTTTTTTTTCAATTTTTTCTTTCGCGCAGCAACAGTAAAAGTGTAAAAAGAGGCCAAATGCTGAGCTTCGGTCGCTGATTTGGCGCGTGTAACAAGTTTCTCTTCCCGTTAAGGCTGCGATCATGTTGCCGCTTATTCAGCTGAAAATTTCGACTTTTCTTTGCGTCACCTTGACTTTTGGACTCTTCTTTTACGGACCCTCGTTAGCGAGCGCTTATTTTTTACCATCCAACTCGATTCTCCCAGGTAAATACAATTGAAAACATAAATTTTTTCGTTCGATGTAAGCGGCTACTGATTTTCTCGCGCAGGGGCGAACAGTAATGCCAGCCGGATAAGCGGGAGGGTGATCGGTGCGAGCGAGGTGGCGGAGGAGTGCGCCCACCCTTACCAGGCCTCGCTGCGCGTCCACGGGGCCCACGAGTGCGGGGGCTCGCTGCTGAATCCCCGCTGGCTCCTCACCTCCGCCCATTGCATTCTCAAGCACGACCTCGACAGCTTCATCATCGTTCTCGGGAGCAACAGCCTCATCAACGGGGGAGTCGCGTTCCGGGCCGAGGAGGTCCATCCGCACCCGGATTACGTAAGGCCCGAGCACCACCACGACCTCGCCGTGGTGAAGCTCGATCGGGCCGTCGCTTACAGCCAAGCCATAGCGCCGGTTCGACTGCCGAGCGAGAACCTCGAGCCCGATTGTCTTGTATTCACCGGCTGGCCCTCCGACTCCAAGCCCGGGGCCTTGAATTTTTTCGATCCCGATTATCCGTACCGTTTACGAGTCGCCCGACTACCGACCCTCAGCGTAAGCCAGTGCCAAAAGGTATTCCCCAGCGTCTCGCTAACGAACGTTTGCACCCTCAGCAGAATTCCGGAGCAGGGACTTTGTTACGTGAGTCTTATGATTTTTGCAATTTTTTGGTAAGTTTCAATATTTAATACTTTTGATGCGGTTTACAGGGAGATGCCGGGAGTCCCCTTGTCACGGAGGATGGAATTCAGATAGCTCTTGGATCTTGGGGATCGCCTTGTGCTCGTGGCTATCCAGATGTGCATGTACGAGTATTTAGTCATGTCGATTGGATTCGATCAGTAATTCAACATGTCTAATTTTACGTTAATCTCTATGTCTTTATCGAATATTAATGGTAGTCATTCTCGTGTTCGATAATTAACTGAAAATTACCAATCAACAATAATTTAAAAATTAAAAGAAGTAAAGACCAAAAATAATATTCCTCACTCAATAAAATCAAAAAATTATAAAATTCCTTGAATAAAAGCATAAAAGTGTGTCAGAAAATTTCAATAAACACAACCACGAACCACGCGTAAAGCGCGTGCGCGAAAAATTGTGCCAACAAATATATTATATGCGTACACACATAGAGCCCATCGTCCCATACGTAGTGCGTTGCCTTATTAGCCATAGCTCAACGGTATAACGATGAGTGATGGTACATCATCACTGAATGATTAATTGAACGTTGCGTTAGTAAATCGAATCAAATGTACATAAATAAGTGGCTAAACATTCTAATTGCTATTCTCATCGGCACTCCTAAACGTGTGGGGGACACTTGCGTAAATTCCCTTCGATAAAGCAATTAGTCCATTATGTACACAAATGCTACAAGAAAGCAAAGAGAAGAAAAGAAAATGGCTCGAATTTCTACGTAAAAGAACGAAATGAAAAGTTAAGCTCTCGGAGCTGTATAAGAGGTCAGCGTGCGGACAGGTATGGGAGAGCGAGGAGGGTGTGCAATTGTAAAATGCAGTAATGCGCAGGTGTCCTCGCGTGTGCCACTGCAGCAGGAGAAGCCGAGTTCTCCCTCGCAGCAGTGTGTATACAGTAAGTATATAGCGAGGAGCAGAGTGCAACTAGGCGCCGGCGTCGATCGATAGCGCGCGGCAGAGAGCAGCCCCGATAGCGCTTCGTAGCGCGCCAGCGGAGCAGGAGAGCCGCTCTCTCCCTCGCGCGCGCTAGCTCTCGGGGCCGACAAATGTCAAGTTGGAAGGCTTTGCTGCTGTCGTCGTCGTCGTCGTCGTGCTCTTCGTGACTGCGCTGCTCTCGCCGCCCTTGCCGCTGGATAATTAATCGGATAAGCGCGCGCGCGGGCGAGAGAGAGAGAGAGAGAGAGAGAGAGAGAAGCGAGGGTAGCGGCTGGCCAGTCGCCAGTCATGCTCCAGCAACTCGGCCCAGCCAGAGCAGCTGTGACCCGGTGCCGTCCACCCCGTGCTCCGCCTCGTCCGCCCCGGCCGCCGCAGCAGCCTACAGCAGCTCCTCGTCCCCTGGGCCTACTTTCCTCGGGAGCGCTCGAAGCCGAGCGAGCCCCTCGAGTTGCTCAGCCTCCTCGTCGCCGCCGCAGCTGTTCTTCGGTATAACTCACCTGCATGGATTGCTCAATCAAGCAATTGCGCGAGACTCGTCAACGACCCCGTCAACCGGATCATTTTATCGATCCAGCGTTCACCTGCGCCCCCAACTTGACTACCCACATCTTTCTTCATGAGCTGTTGTCCCTTTATGTAAGTCACACTATTTTTCACTACTCTCTCTCTCGTTCACTCTTTTTTCTCCTCCAATTATACTTTTCGTCCTACATCGCACGCAGCGGCAAAGCTTCTCCATTAAACTTCCTATCCCAATTCTCCATTTACGGCGAAGCACTATTTTTATCGGATATTCATTGTATATATGTGTGTATACATTCATATTCGAGGGATTAAGGTATGGCTGTTCGAATTTATCGGGAAACGTAGGCTTTTCCAGCAATTCGAGTGGAGCAATGGCAAATCTGCTGGAAATTACTCGCAGAACTTTTCCCCGTAGTCTAAAGTAAACAAGAACAGATTGATTTTTCGGCGCGCCGAGGCTTCTTAATTCCCGTGTCTAGCTATTTATAGGCTTTCGCGTACAGCATCTATTTTAGATACCTCTCTAACTCATAACATTATTTTCACCCGCTTGTATGATATATTTATAGAGAGAAAGAGAGAGAGAGTCATTGAAACATTAAGGAAATTCGAGCGACTCTCGCGCGATGTTATTAAAAATTTAAAAAGTAAACGATGATAAATCAAGTCTAAAGTTACGAGTAACAATAAAAGTAGAACAAATATTTGTCACTACCACTTTTAAGTGAAAAACTAAGACACAGGTAATTGTTTATACTAGTCAATTGAAACAAGAATACATTAAAAAAAAGGTAATGAAATTACACGAAAACAAATTTGCAAAAAGAATCAACCGAGCACAATGAAGCGCCAAGTAAATAAGCCAATTCGACAAGTTAAAATGGTCATTGAGAAGAGAGAGAGTTGCATTGAGTTTGTTGAGTGGCTGCATTTAACAATGTCGATCAGCTGCACTTATGGACTAGTATAAGCATTAGCGGTGTCGTCGGTGCTGGCGCGCGCCCGCCCTAAGATAGAGGAGCACAGCAGAGCAAAGCAGCACCGCAGCGAAGCACATAATAACGTATGCATAGCGATGACTGCGTAGAGAGAGAGAGAGAGAGAGAGAGAGAGAGAGAGAGAGAGAGAGAGAGAGAGAGAGAGAGAGAGAAGTAGTGATGTTGGGAATTGCGATTACTCGGCGGCGCGTGTTATTGTGAGGGTGTATGGGTGAATAACCGTGGGGCTTTGGTGGGCGGTTGGTGGTATTATATCGCCGGGCTGAGAACGACTGGAGGAACAAAAGGAGAGGAGCGCGCAAGGAGCTGTGTACAGTAGATAGCTGACGACGACGGTTAGAGCTGCGTGTATAGCAAGTACATATAGGCAGCAATGATATTATGATAAACGGAGTTGTGCAGCTGCTCAGCAGCTGAGTGCAATTGCTGTTGTTGCTGTCGAAGTGCCGAGAGCCGAAGCGGCAAATGCAGCGAAGCGGAGTCGTCGACAGACTGTTGAACTGAGGAGAAGTAGCCGAGGAGGAGGAGCGAGGGAGGCAGAGGTGGATAAGAGGGTGGGGGAGGAGGGAGGTGCGGAGGAGGAGAGCAACGAGACGTGCGCGCGAATTTAATACTCGCGAGTGCGTGCACTTGCCAGTCCTCGCAGTCCTCGGCGCTGTGCCGGCGGCCACCCGTAGACGCGTTTCAACGCCCGCTCTGCGTGTGTGCTGTGCGTAAATGCATGCAGCAACGCGGCCAGCAGCCCCGACGCCGCCGCCGCTGACGACGACGGCGTATCTGTAGTCAGCCTGTGTGCGCGAGTGAGAAAGCAAGTGCGAGAGCGCGCGCGGGCGCAAGAGGAGAAGGAGAACCTCTCTCTCTTTCTTTCTCTGCCGTGTGTCTGTAATATATATTGTCTGGTCGCCAGTTTCCTCCCGTCTCCCGCGCCTGCAGCATAGCGCAGCGTGCATGTATACCTGCGCTGCGCTGCCCTCTCGTCTTTCTTCGGGCTCTCGCCATGCGAGTGTGCAGGCTACAGCCTGCCGAGACTACCGACTACAAGTACGACAGCAGCAGCAGCAGCAGCTAGCCTCGCGTCTCTCGTATCCCTGCGCCTCGCAACCGATGCGCGCCTGCGGCGGCCAGTGCTCCAGCGAACTCATGTGAACCTTGCGCGCGCGGAGTAGCAACAGCAGCAGCAGTAGCAGCTCCCCTTTGCACTTTTTTTATCTGGCGTCTACGCGACTTATTCGAGCTCTCTCGGACTTTCTCACTCTCTCTATCTCTCTCCCCTCCAGCATTACGTGCCTGCAACTCTTGTAACGCTGTCTTCTATATACTTACACCGCACGCAATACTCTGCAGTGGGCCTGTACTTCTCTGCTCTTTCCTCCATTGACTTGAAACGCAACTGAAAAGTACACTACATCCCCATTTTTGTCATTACTCCGCATCGACGCTCTCCTTGTTCCTCCTTAATTTTCCTCAATTTGTTCTTGTTGAACTTCAACTTATTCCCTTGACTTGTTCGCTCACTGCCTAGATTATTATTATTATTATATTATTATCGTTTTTTAATCGCCGTTACTTCGTTAATTAAGTAGTGACAATGACGAGCAACGAATTATTATTCCGACAATGCCAGCTATCGCAAGTCGTAAGAATAACGCATTCCTGATGTCCTTGGCATTTTCTCAAAGTCAGGCTCAGAATAAGATTTTGATGTATATATTTCTCTGTTTACTTAGAATCTCTCTTTTTTAACGCCATTTATTTCGATTTTCGCTTTACTGCGTACTCAGAAAGACTGTTTTTTCTTAAGCTCCAAGTTGGAGCCTCCAAAACCAAGCCAACAAACAGTTGACAATATTGCTTTCAACTTCTTTGTGCTAATGTTCAGTCCTTTCTTCTACTGTTTCTTGTTTTCTCACCTGTTGTTTATTTTTTTGTCTGCTGTGTTTCATGTGTCTGCTCTCTATTCCTTTTTCTAAACAAGTGTTGATTTGCCAATTATTCAAAAGGTCTTGTCACTATGGAAGCATTGCGCTTGGCCATACAGTAAGTTCATACTTTCCTTTGTCCTCTTCCTTTCCCTCTTAGAGTTATAAAATTTTGTTCAAATAAATTAGTTACTTAGAATTGACTACATTAACAACATTGCATTACTTAAATTTGAAAGAATTTAAATACACAAATATTACATAAAAATATGTAATGCTATAAATTTTTAAAAACTACAAGAAAATAATAGATGTAATCAACTATCTTATTTGATAAAATAAATTAATGAAAATTTTGTTAATTTTTAACAGAACTCGGCTGGGGGAGAGAATGGTCAGCATGAGCTCAATGCTTGTGGAAACAGTAAGCATCAATTATGAAGACTTCAATGAGAGTTTTTTAACTTGCGGTACCTGTCTTTGTGTATATGATGGAAGTGAACATACCCCAAAGTTATTGCCCTGCTCTCATACCGTAAGTTAAAAAAAAAAATATTTATATACAAATTTTATATTTTGTTGATAAAACTTAAGATGTAACTAAATTACTATTTAGACAATTAAATAATTTTGTTCTTCAATTGTACAGGTTTGCTTACACTGCCTTACTAGAATTGCAGCTTCACAAACTCGTGAAGCTGGAGCATTTCGCTGTCCAATTTGTAGAGAATTAATCACAATACCAAGAGGTGGAGTTCCAGCATTGCCACCTAGCTTTCTTGTCAATCAGTTGCTAGATTTAATGTCTAGACAACGAAGAGAGGTAAATATTTACAAATAAAATTAAAGTTTTCATCAAGACAAGGTCACATTTTACATAGCTAATGATTTGTATTGTAACCAGGTTATTCCAAAATGTTCAGTGCACATTAATCAAGAATTGTTATTTTGTGAAACATGTGATACAGTATTTTGTACAGTTTGTACTGGAGGAACTCATGCTGGCACCTCACCTGGATGTACTGAACATACTATAATACCGTTTAGTATAGCTATAAAACGCATGTCGGAAATATTATTATATAAGGCTAATGAGTGTATTTCAAAGGTAAACTTTATTCAATTTTATCTCAAGCCAATTTCTGCTAGTTAGTTTTTGTTTTTAATTATATAATATGTTTAAAATTTCAGTTAACTCAAGCACAAGAATCTGTCAGTGCAGAACTTCAAAGGTTAGATGTTGCTAAACATAAATGCTTAGAATCAGTAAATGCTGAATTTGATAATATTATTGCAAAAGTAGAGAAACGAAAAGCTGAGCTCCATGCAGCTGTTAATGCTGCAGCCAGAGATAAAAAACATGTTCTTGAAGAACAGCATGCATTAATAGAAACAGAAAAAAATAAAGTAGAACGTGAATGTGAAGGATTACAGTATCAGGTAATAATTCTTGTAGATGTTCATACATTTGGTTGTTTTTAAATAATTTTTATTTATACATTTTTAACTGGGTAGATCTGAGCCTTATCTTTATATTTAACTTTTACACACCAAATAAACTGTATGTTTTATATATTTTTAAGGTGGAAGTAAGGAATATTACCCAAAGAATTGGCAGTTTATCTGATCAACTAGATGCAGCAGTTGCTCTTGGGGAACCTAGAGAAAATGCCTTCATAACTTCAGAATTCAATCACAATGATGCTCTTGAAAGTTTAGAGCAAATACTTAATGCCCTTGGGAGGATCAGATCTAGCACTACACTACCAGGTACTTTTAAAATATTTTTTTATAATTTTTGCTGTATAATTCATTATTATTTTAATAAATCAGTCTGTATATTGTCTATAATTGATCTATAATTTTAGGTTTATGTAGAGCAAAGTTGAAAGATATAGCTGTTGTAAAATTGCAGAGCATTGTATTAGTAGATACTGTTGATTACCATGGACATCCTCGTAATGCCGGTGGTGATCCTATTACAGCCGAACTAACTCTTACAAATAGTAATCAATCACAAGACCCAAATGCCTTGGAAACAGAAGTTAAAGATATTGAAAATGGAACATATGAAGTTCGGTTTAGACCCACTGTAGCAGGTCGTTATGCTTTAAGAATTTCTGTTTTTGAAAGACCTATCAAAGACTACCCCTTGTTCTTCGATGTCACGGAGCACAACGAACCAGTAAAAGTATATGGTCACAGAGGCACTGGAAAAGATGAATTTAATCAACCCGTTGCTGTAGCCATTGATGATAACAGTACAGTTTATATTGTAGATACTGGAAATTCTCGTATCAAGGTAAAGAGTTGTCAACAGAACGATTTTTTTTATAATACAGAGAAACTACAACTTACACATTTTTTAGGTGCTAAATGACAACTTAGAATTTCAAAGACACATTACCAATGAAGGTTTAGAAGGTCGAAGTTGTACAGGCATTGCAATTTCAGAACAAGGTTTAGTGATTGTAAACTGGAGAACAAAAACAATAACAGAAATGACAACGTTTGGTGATACAATTCAGTCTTTTTCACACAATGCTTTTCAAGTAAATAAATATTTACAATTCATACTTTTTAATTTTTATAAAGTATTTCATCTATATTTTTCTTCAATTTTTAGGAACCTATAGATGTGGCAGTAGATAGAAATTATGGTCACATTTTAGTTGCTGACAATGGACAAAGCTGTGTATTTGTGTTTGATTGCCATGGAAAAATACTTTTCCAGGTAATAAATAATTTATTTTAATTTTGAATTGATAAAATTTAAAAAACGTCATAGTACAACTTTGTTAGATGAAGAAATTTTAACTAATTAAATTTTTTAGGTTGGAAAGAAAAATGCAATTAAATTAATAATATCTGTTGCTGTTGGTCCAGCTGGAGAAATTTTAGTTGCTGGCTCTCAAATACAAATTTTTTCAGCCAAGGGCGATTTTTCCGATGAAATAAGTAGTGATGAAAAAAGTAAATAAATATTACTTCTATTACATTTTTTAATTATCTAACAATTATTTAATAAATATTTATTTATGATAGATAAAGGAAGATATGGAGGAATTTCGATTGACAACAAAGGACGAATTCTAGCTTCTCGAACTGAAAAAGGACGCACTGTTATTCAAATATTAAGGCTCGGCGATGGAGTTCTTTTATCGGAAATTGATTCCCACAGTTCGAAATTACGTCGTCCATCAGGAATTGCGGTTTTACCCGATGAACATCTTATCGTAGTGGATCTAGGTAATGACTGCATTAAGAAATACAGATATTGGTGAATTACAATGTGGAAAAATTATTATTTTCTTATTATTACTCGTAATGAGTACAAACTGTTAGTCAATCAACTAAGGGTATTGATGAAACATTTAAAATACCCAAAATATTCACTTGTAAAAAGTAATTGTGATCGTGTTAATTTTGAATGTAGCATTTTTTAAAACCGTGTAAGCGTACATTACATACGTTACCATTTAGAAGTATGTATATAGGCTATGATAATGTATTATATCACTGCCCACTTCCATTCTAAAAAAAATACTGAGCAGAGTTAAAACATCAATTAAATGCATCATATAGAAGAAACCGAATATTTCTTAATGAAAACTAAAAGTTGTAAATCATCATAAACTTTAATCAAATTGCAAATTATTTAAATATTATACCAAAATTTGAAAAAATATATGAAAAAAGATAACGTCGTTGATAAGGAATTGTACTACAAACAAGTATTGTATATACTATTTGCTCAGTATTATTTTATTGATAAATTATTAATATGGAAGGCAAAATATGAGGTGCAACTGTCTTCTGCTTTACAAGAAAAAATTGCGTAAAAAGATAAATCTTAATCACTTTAATGAAATTTAAAAAAAAAAGTAATTTTGTAAATTATTTATGAAATACACTAGTCTTAAATATTAAAAAAAAAGGAATATTTCAAAGTTGTCAGAAAATATTTACAATTATTTTGACTGACATATGTGTTATTGTATGCCATTTTTTAAATCAAATCTAAAGACTAGCTTAAAATTTTTCTGTACCAGTCATATTAATCTTATTACTAATATTGATTTTTCAATTATCAATATTTGCACTTTCATCTATTTGCAAACTGTACAGTATAATTAAATAATCGTACATTTAAATAGGCGAATTCACGCAACTTTTAACAAATCTACTTTAACTAGCGGAAAATTACTTAAAAATAGACGATATTTTTTATTTGCTTTTGTATGTTTAGCTGCAATAAAAACATTAATGAGTACTTTAAAATATTCAAAATCAACTTGAAAGTTGCAGTATTTTTTTAGTATAACAGATAAAATCATTAAATTCTGATTCACATTTCTTAAAACATATCAAACATTGAAAAAATTGAACTTGTGCAAAAACAATATCACTTTCATACTCACTGTACATTTGCATAAGAAAAATATTGCATTTATTAGTCACATAATAGTTTAACTCTTAGATTAAAATTTCGACTGATGTCTATTTATTTGATATTACTATTTTATTTTCTAGTCAATTTTTTTTTAATTCTCGCTCGACTGTTATACTCCATGATTGTATGAACACGCAGTGTGTTGTAAAATAATAAATTACCGTATGTAAATATAATATATATACTTTGTTTTTAACTAGGAAATATGAAATAAAGTTCCTTCATCATTGAACAATGCCGTTTTCCTTAATAGCTCTTTGTTTTCAGTCAAATCTATCGGGAAATTTATTAAAAATCATGTGTTTTGTTTGTTTGTCGTAAGAATATAATTTCCTTGGGCCGAGGAGCGCCGAAAGAGGCGAAATCGGGCAAGTTGCCAATAGCGTTAGCCAATGAGCCCTAGACCTTTGGAGCTGCTGATAATGATGAGGTTCAGGGATAGCTATAAATGGTCGACGGCGGAGCTTGAGGGCTAGAAAACAAAGCGTCTAGGTCGGAGCTTGCGCCGAGCGCTGCCGAGGTGGTGCGCGCGCGCGGCCGCGCGTCTCTCGTATACGTGCGTACATGCGTAAGGACAGAGTAGAGCTTTGTCGGAAAAGGGGGAGGGGCGGCTAGGGGAAAGATGTTGTGAATCGTTAAATGTGAATGAAAGGTGCTGTAAGCCGCCGAGAGTGAGGGAGAGAGAGAGAGAGAGAGAGAGTCAGTTCAAGCGAACATATATTGCTCAATGCTGCTGATGCTGCCGCGGCTGTTGGTGGCTTGTCGAGCGTACAGCCGCGAGTACAACCAGCGAGAATCATCGCCACCGACACAAGCCCCACAAGCGGAGCAACTTTGTGCACGGTCAGTATATACAGATACATACACATATTCTATGTCTACACACATATTTACTACACCTAGTGTACGGCTCTCTCTCTCAACCGGTTTACGCGCAAGGGGGCTCTAACAAAAAATTAGAGCTTAGTTCCTAGTAAGCCCTCCGCGGCTACGTGTATCCCTCTCTCTCTCTCTCTCTTTCTGCAGTAGTAACAGGAGACGTAACTGATGCAAGTAGATCTCCTGTCACGTGACTCGCGCGCGTAAGTCATCGCCGTGGTGCGAAAAGAATGAGGCAGCGAGAAAAGGAGAGGGGAAAGGAGCCTCCGAGCAAGAGAGAGAAGAAACCCCATACCAGCAGAACAAGCCAAAGGTACTCCTCTTTTACTCCTCCGCACCTCCGCCTGCTCCTCCATTCTCTCTTTCTCCCTGCACGCTCTTTACGTTAGCATATCGGCTCGCTTACGCTTGCGGGCAGGTTCGCTTTATAAATCTTTTAACGCAAGCCTACGCGAAAAAGACTTGAGTTTTTCCAAGGGCTATTATAAAAAATTATATGTGCGGAAGCGGAGCTTCGTGCATGAGCAGCGGGCTTCTTTTTGTGGTACATTGTTTGCATATTCAACCGACGAAAATCTATTTAATAATATGTTGCCGCAGTATATAATCGCTAAACGTATCTCATTCTGTGACGGCGACTCGTGTCGAGAGCGCGTACAAGTATAGTAGAGCTAGAGGGCCAGGGGCATATAGTGAGGAAAAGAAAGAGAAAGAGTAGCGCGTACGTATAGCCGCTCATAGATAGATATACATCGCGTAAGCGTGGGTGTGGGTGGCCAAGTGTGCAGGCTAGTGTGTGTGTAGAGGAATATAAGTATAACGCGCGTGTCTATATAGGTAGAGGAGCGTAGAATCAGCCAGTGTGGCGCGTACGCGCGCGCTACTACTTACGAGCTACGCGACGCGAATGCCGAATTGCGGAGTCGGCGGCGGCGAGTGACGCGACGACGCTCTGCGAGAGAGAGAAAGAGAGAACCGCGAGTGAGCCGAGAGCGCGCCGTACGAGCAAACTCAACTCGCGCCCGCGCGCAACCGGAGTGTATACGGGTGTAAAGTGTGTAGTACGTGAAGGGTATATATAGCCTTTGTAGTAGAATAAGAGATAGACACGGACAAAGCGCGAGCTCCGGCCGAGACTCGTGAGGGAGAGAGAGAGAGAGAGAGTGGGATAGTGGAGAAGAGCGCGAGGGCGAGCGAGTAAGAAGGGGGGAGGGAGAGAAAGAAGGAGCAGTCGAGAGCTGAGCTCAGCAGTAGCAGCAGCAGCAGCGGCGCAGTCTGCCGCCGCCGGACTCGGGAGCTTGTCGAAGAAGAGCCCGACCCTCGCATCATCTCGTTATTCTCGCTGCCCCCCCTCCCACCCCCCTCAGCCCAAAGCGAGGAGGGCCCATTACATCTACTACCACCCGCCGCTCTCTACCACGTTTCCCCCGCTCGTAGCTCGGCTCGATAAAGACAGAAGGACAAGGAGCACTCCCTCCGAGGCCGCTAAGCCCAAGCGGATGAGAGCAGAGCAGTCAACTTGGCCTCGTGCTCGCCGCTGCCGCCGTCCTCGGGGGCCCGCAGCAGCAGCAGCAGCAACCACAACGTCGCAGCCGCTGTAGCAGCAGCAGCGGCAGTCGCTAGCACCGACGCCGCCACCACCGCCACCGTCGCAGCAGCAGCACCACCACCATCGTCGCCGCCACCACCACTACTACTACTAGCGCGACGCAGCAGCAGCAGCATCGGAGCGCGCGCTCTTTGTCGGGTTAGCTGTACTCGTAGTAGCCGCCGTTAGCGCTGCTACTTTCGGAGCACCAGAGCCGGTGGCTGCTCCAAAATGTCGGCCTCCTCGCAGCGGATGCGCAAGTCCTCGCCATGCTCGACGGCCAAGCAGGGCCCGATGCGGGCGACCTTGCCCGTCAGCTCTCTCCTCCGGCAGAGCAGGCAGCAGCCCCCCGGCACCAGGAAGAGCAACAACAGCAGCCCCACCGTCTCGCCGACGAACTCGGCTGCTACCGCCACTGCCGCCGCTGGGCCCGGACCGACCGGCCTCCCCGGCGCCCCGACGACCGCCGCGGCAGTCGCTGCTGCGGCCAGCACCGCCAGTGCGCCCGCCAGTACGACTGGCACCAGCACCGGCAGCGCTCCTGGCGTAGCCGCGGCGACCGGCTCGGCCGGCGCAAGCTCCTCCTCGAGCAGCGGATGGCGGGCCCGCATCTCCCCCGAGGCCTCCTCCAGTTCCTCCGGCCAGCGCAGCCCTGGATCGCTCTCCTGTAAGGGCTACTACGCCGCCAAGTCCAAGACTCTCAGCGCCCGCTGCTCCGACAGCCTCAGCGCCAGCCAGAGCATCCGCAGGACCGCCTCCCTCGACACTATTTACCTCAAGGGACAGTGGCCGCGCGACTCCCACTATATACACCATACCAGTCTCCTCGTTGATAAAGCCACCCAGGTACGTTATCATTATCCGCTATTACGCGGAAAACGGCACGCGAGTACACTGACCCAAGACACGCGCCTGCTTATGCTCTTTAAACTTGCTTTTATGTTTTTTTTTTCCTTTAGTTACATTAATCCTTTTTTAAGCTCAAACATAAAAAAACTTTTTAGTAAACAGAGCATCACTTTTAATGACAGTTAAACTTTTTTACTAGACTGATGATTGCTCCAGTGAGCTTAGAAAATCTCACAGCCGACATCCAACTGAACAAAGCATCACAGATGAAAAATTGGAAAAATACTTCAGGCATCGGTACTGCTCAAAGATTATTATATTTTGTAACATTTAATTTAAACTTGTCTCATAAATTAATCTGCATCTAGATTACAACGAACAAATAAAGAAGGTTCAAGCAGTAGAGAAAGAACAGCTGCTTTTGGTCTCATTATGCCTGGTGGTCCTCCTCCAGCACTTCCTGGAGATCATTCTGTTCTTCTGCCCAGTATTGCTTCACAAACCTCTGCCTGTTAGTATAATTTTTTAGTTTATTTCAATTTTCATATAATATCTTTCTATGTTTTAACTGTATGTCAATTATTATTTTCCAGTTAACCAGTTTAGTTTGAGTACAAAAGCAAGTCCTATGAATATACCAGTTAAACCAATGAGGCCTCCTATGCGTTCTTCCATTGAAGGACTCAATCAAGAAATAGAAGGTTTGGTTCTCAAATCCACTAACAATCCTCATGATCCAGATCATCAGATTGAAGACAAAGTTTGTACTTTTTATTTCATAAGTGGGACAACATTATTAATTTTTAATTTACACAACTTTTTTTATTCTAGTATGCAAGATATCGTGATCAAATGACACCTGAAGGTCATAGAGCACCTTTAGCTGATCTTTTTAGAGCTAATCGTAGTGTCAATAGTGTCAATACACAGACACCAGCTACTGATCTTCCTTCAAGTTCTTATTCATCAGGTAAAGTCATAAAATTTATCAATGATTGTCACCAACTAATCAGTTTCACTACTCATGTGGTTACAAAATTTAAAATTTATTGCTCTATTTTTTTCTTATAATCTACAACAATAAAATACTTAATTACTCAATGCAAATACCTGTTTCAAAACAGGCCCTCCATCTAGGAACTCAGAATCTCCAATAATCCCAAGTTCAATGGATATGTCTCGTCCTTCTAGTGACCTAATACAAGGTCGGCTCATACCTAAAACTTAGGAGCTTGATGTTGAATTTTCATTTATGCATTATTTTAATGTTTCCTCTTTTTCCATATTCTGCAACAATATTGCTTTTCTGTTTTCTTTAGTTATAATCAATTTTATTTTTACGTTTCTTACATGTAAGAAAACAAAATTATTATATAAAATATTACAACTTTTCAGTAGTTCAGTACAAGTCAAAAGTTTTAGTTTACTCCAGTTGTTCATAAAATTTCTATTACATTATGTTATTTGAAATATTTTATATAATAATTTACGTTTAGATTAATTATTCAAGTATTATTTTGTAGTTAAAGTATTTGTATGAAGTTTCTTATGATTTCAATATAGTATATTACGCACCTAGGCCGGAAAAATAAAGAAAGTCCAGATCACCTGTAATTATTACCGGAGGCGAAGCCGAGGGTGATAAAACAGGTGATCTGAGGCTTCTTTACTTACGGTCTTGGTGCGTATACAATTTTTCCTGCCTGCGTCGGCGAAAAGCGATGAATTTCGGCCGCGTAGCGGCTGTAAAGTTATCACTTTTTGTCCTCAAGCAGAAAAAAAAATTTCTAATGTATGGTAAATTATTAGTGTAGTAAGTAAAAGCAAATATGCATTTAGATTTATTTTTAATTTTACTATGTTCAATTGTCATTGTGCATCTCATTTTACGATATAAATATTTAACCTTCCTTTATTTTTATAGGTGGAAGTCGTGGCTCTACGCCAGAGCAAGAACGCGAAGGACGTTTAGGTACATCACCTCATATTAACAGGTTTCTCGCGAGAGAACCACCTGACGGCTGTGAAAAAGTCAATACAAAATTTATTGAAGATGTTAGGTAAGATTTTTTTATAAATATGTAGAATACCTATTGAAATTTAATAAATATGAAAATTACCGTAAATTCTAAATATTTGACGTATTTGATTGTTTAATAGGCGGCCAATGACTGATTTGAGTAAACTTGATTACTGCTCAAAGCCTTGTGTAGCATTCCAGTTGAAGCCCAGTCTAGGATCAGCATTTCTTCCGCTGCAGCAGATTAGTCCGACAATGGTTTCTAGTACATCACCTTCATCGCACACGGCGCCAACGACACCTCCTCCAAATCCATAGTCCTTGGTTATTTTTTACAGTGAAAAATGCGTAAATAAATGCGTAATGACTGGTATAAATATAATATACATATATACATATATATATATTTTTTTTTAATCAACACTGTGGCTAGGAAGTGAGCATCTTCTACAAAAAAGAAATCAACGCATATAATTTTAAAAACAACCTACTTAGACAAATAGCATTAAGTTACCGAAAGATAAAGCAGTAGTTAATACCCAGTGTAGCTCAAAACGTTTATTTTGAGCGGAATCATTGTGTAATTAAAGATTTATAATCAGATTGACATGTAGGTGAACATAAAACATATAAAAAAAAACTCAAGCGCGCAATTCAAATGGTTCTTGAACTTTGTTACATATTTGGAAGGTGTTGAAAAAAAAAGAAGTGTGAAATGAGAAATAAAGATACACAATAATGACAAATACGTGGAACAATAATTTGTGATAATTAAAAAGTTTGAAATAAATATTGTGTTCTATAAAAAAAGAAATTTATGAAATTGTGCGTATTCTAAATTTAGTGCTAAAAGTGTCCTAAATGACTTTAATTTTCTATGATGCTGGGATGGAAATATTCAGAATAATAATCGCTAATGAGGTAACAAAAAAGTATTAAATTTAAATGTTAAAATCA
The DNA here is from genome assembly GCA_030522585.1 of Anagyrus pseudococci. Taxonomy (NCBI): domain Eukaryota; kingdom Metazoa; phylum Arthropoda; class Insecta; order Hymenoptera; family Encyrtidae; genus Anagyrus; species Anagyrus pseudococci. The sequence goes on from JAPYYQ010001326.1 coordinate 24,174, forward strand.
TTGATACAAAATTGTGAAGATTTAATGAAGAATATGTATGAATAGTTATGTACAAAAAGGTACATACTTGTACAATATTTTGCAAGCTCTTGTAGCTGCGATAAACAGATTTGCTTTGTAAACATAAGAGAAAGTAATGTGTTTATTTTTCTTTTTTGTATTATTTTTACTACTGCTATTATTAATTAATTATTAATATTATTATAACTTACTATTTTATTATTATTACTATTGTAATTGTGTATGTTCAGATATTTTTTATGTTATAAATTGTTGTAACACATAAGGAGACTGATGCGATTTCTATGTCCCTATAATTTTTCATGTTTTGAAACAAGCAAGTAATGACAAATATATACATTTTTATACGTTTTCCTTTAATAAAATTTATTTTTTATACATCAAATGTCAAAAGTAATGTGCGAATTGAAAAAAAATGGATTTAATCTTTTTTAATTATATCGCTATCTTCAATTTTTATTAATAATATAATTTAAAACAATAATTTGATGTATATTAAGCACACAATGTAGCAAAAATTTCATTTAAATCTGTAATGAATTCTATTTTCAAGAAATGCAACATAAAATCATAACATGGATAGATGACAGTCACGAAAATAGAACCACATTAATGCTGACAAACAGAATATGTGTTGAAGTGTGGTAGGAAAGATCGAAGATAAAGGACTTGACAATATATAATATATATATATATAAATATTAAATTAAGTAATTGTTAACAATTGTAAAGTACGATAGGTTGTTAATCGGACAGGTCGTAAAATAAAATAATAAACACCTTTAAAAAATGAAGAACATAAACACTGATTCAAGAAACTGGAATGAGCAAGTGTGTAAATGTATGTTTGCGATTGTCGTATACAAGTGAAAACAATACATAAATTGCGTTGAGAACATGCGAAACTATTGCAACAGAAGTGCATTTTTAAGATGAGACTTTCTATTTTTAAACAATAAAAAGCTACACGTTTTAATTTTTAATTATATCTATGCACATATATTTTTGTGCATTTATTTTAAAAATGAAATATTAAAAACTTTATAAATGTCATACAAAAATGCACTTGAGTAATTTAGACATAAATCTCATTATTTTATTCTTATAAACATTTCACTTTTGATTGTTTTCAATAAAAGTTGTATGATTTACAACACATGTACATGATGATGTGTCGTTGCACTAAAATATTCAATACAAATTTTTATATTTTCTTTTAGCAATGTTAATTACGTAGAAATAACTCCTGCTGCTGCTATAGCTGCCATTGTCATTGGTATTGCTATTACTACTAGTATTGTATAAACTCAGTTTTGTTCTTTTTTACTTGGATTAAAAAATCCTTAAGTCTAGAAAATTATTACGATATAACATATTTATTTTTTTATTAAACAATATAAATATCTTAGAACGTAAGAAGTAGTATCAAAGCAGATTTTTGAATTTTCTTTTATTAATAAGAAAAAATATAAATTTAGTTCAGAGAAAATGTCAATAAATACACATCTAGCATAGATTATAATCTTTTACAATAATCATTAAAATAAATTTTGTAATATTGAAATTTATTTTGTAGTATAATATTTGTAGCATCTTGAATTCAAATTTAAAACTTCTGTCCATTCCAACTTTTTTATTAAATTAGTTTCAGAAAAAATCATTTATTTAGAGGAATTAAAAAATTTCGAAGTTTTGAAAGTAAAATAAATTAAGAAAATTTTTTTGTTATAAAGTAAACAAAAATAAAAAATTAAAATTTATAAATGTTGGATTAATAGGTTGCATTTTGAAATGAATAACTACTACAAAGCAAGTACTTATTTCATTTATGGAAAAATTTTATTTTCTAATTTTAAATAAAACTATTCTTTTTGTATTTATGTCTTTAAATTTCATTGAAGTATTCGTAATTTATGTTATCACAATATGTAGATACTGTATAAAAAATATATAAAACTTATATTTCCATGTAACATATTGAGCTATCAAATATAATAATATTTAAAATTATTTAATTATTGGATTTATACAAAAATAAATACCTTAGTCAACTTAACATTATTATCGACTTTTCATTATTTATCCGTTATTATGCATTAAATTGATCTATTTTTTACAATTTTGTACGATTTATTTTACGGATATGATAATTCATAACACGAGTTCAGTAAAAAATATAATAAATAGTTCATTGAACAACCACACCGGTACAATCATAGTTATTGCAATATGTAAAATAAATTCGAAGCATACGTGTGTAAGCGAACGAGTTTTATACGAGGTATGACTATTCTCCAACTACATCCGCATATGATCTTATGAGTAGCTCGCGTGTTTAATCACATTGCATGCTTAAAAGTTAGAAAAAACATCGCGTTAATTACGCATATGCTTTATTATTTTTCCGTTTCTTTAACACTCGAACGAACCCATCAAGTCTGGAATACAAATACAATTCTTTGCCGTTTAAACAATTCCGAACCATGCAAATAAATTAATAAAAGTTCATTATACAAAAGGTCTTGAATTTTTTATCTTAAAAAATGTTTTTTTTTATGCGAACGAAATAAAAAATGCACTTATTTTATAAATAAAAATATGATATTTAATATTTAAATACATTTTTTGTCATTTTGACAACCTTTTTACAGATTTATGTAGTTATATGTACATTAATTAATATATATCAAGTACACACGATAGAATGAAAAGTTTCGGGTTTTACATCGAAATAGCATTAGATAGCAAGATATAAGTTTAATGAATCGTTAAATAAAATGCACGTAATATATATGTAATGATGAAAATATCTAAAAATTTAACCCAGAAAGTACACCATTTTTTATTCAAACGCGGAACTTTTCAATATATCCTTGTTCTGTATTTAGTATTTACAATAATTTTTACAAGCCCATATATTGTGGCGATGATGAATATGAATTCCTTACAGAATTATTTCTTGTGGCTTCTTTATTATTTGGAAAATCACTACAAAAATTGTAAAAATTTATTTTTTCATTTTTATAGAAATTTCGTAAAAATAATTTATCGTTGTAATAAAATTTTTCTTACCCAAAAAAAGGCATCAGTGATATCAAAGTTTGTTTACTTGGGCTAGATAAAAATACAGGTGAGCAATGAGAAAGTCTATTCACTATTCGTCTTAGCCATTGCTGCAATTTTTGTCTTCTTTCTTCCACGAATTTCGCATCCTTTAAAAAAAAAAGAATAATATTTTTTAATATATTTATCGAAATCAAACAATAATTTTTTTTTTTATATTTACCTTATTTCCAATAGTTTTTTTTGGAGGAAATTCAAACGAAGTAATGACAGAGTCATGCTTTTTCAATTCTCGATAGAGCGAATAAAATTGTGCATATCGTCTATATATGTTCCATTCGGTATCTCTAATACGAACGTATATCTACAAAATAGTAAATGAAATTGTTAATACTTATGAAATGTCGTACTGGAAGTCAATATAAATTTTTAAACTAATATATGAGTGCAAAAAAATTATCCGCGTAAAAAAAATTATATATTTACCTGATAAACATGATGAATATCGGATGGTTGACCCGTGAGAAATGCTGATGGTATCCATATATGTATTAAGTACGGAACTTCCGAAGGTACATCTTCTTCATTTATAGGACCACGGAGATATTCTAATTCTGATCGAAGTAGTTTCAATAATTTATCCCTTAAACATGATTAAATTATTATCAAAAATGTAATTTATAAATAATATATATTGTTTCAAAGAAAAAACTTTAAGCCTGTACTTGTTTGTTAATTGCATTGTTAGCCTGGCATTAAACTCCATAAGTTCTGCATGCATTTCAGCAACCTGAACTAATTTACTTTGATATTCTTGGGACTCTTTGTGATAGTCTAAAGACGAATCATCTTCTGAGATAATATTGTTTGCATCTGAATTTTTTTTAAGCATTTGCACTGCAGTAACATACTTTCGCAATTGCTGTCGCAGTAATTCGTTTTCTCTGAAAAAAATTTATTTGTAAAATTCTTACTTTTCAGTTTAATAACTTTTGTTATAAAATAATACCTATTTAGAGTTTGAATTTGTAACTCGTGTTTTTCGAGATAGTTTTGATGTTGTCTTTGAAATCTAGCTAATTGAAGTTTACTTGAAATTGCATCTTCTCTTGCTTGCTCTAAAACCTCATTCAAAGCTAAAAGTCTAAGACGTAAGCTTTCTACATCTAGTAGCTCAGCATCAACTTGAGCATTGGCAAGTGGTTCTGTAGCTTCAATTGCAGCTTCAGTTATTTCAGAATCCTATCAATTACAAATAACATTTATACAATTAATTGTTATGAAAATTAACATGAACAAAATATTTTTAATTTTATATTTACTTCTAAATAATTTGGTAAGCTAACTAGCATATCATCCATAGCATTGCTTAATGGTGATACTGGTACTAAACCACCCATATTTTGATTGTCAGTCAAAGGAGTTAAAAGTCTTTCTTCCTCAAAAGTTTCTCTGTAATACAAATATTGAGAAATTAATAAGAATAATGTAACATTAAAAATAAATGACAAAAATATTGATATTGCAAAAAAAAAAAACAAAAAAATTGTAAAAATTTTTTTAATTATGTTTAAAAAAAATAAATAAAAATAATTTAATGTAAAAATAAAAATCTATATGCCTTTCTGTCCAAGCAATAGGTTTAATATCTAGAACAACGTCATCAGTTCCAGAATGTGATAATTTTGATGTAGACGTAGATAAAGTGGATGTTGGTGATGCTTCTTTAGCTGATACAGTTACTGGAGAATTTAAACATGTGGTCGGCGCACTTGTAGACAATGCATTAGCTTTAAATTTATTGTCAAATTGATCAGCATTATCGTCGTCATCATCGAACGATATTATATGTGTCTGGACTTTTTTCCGTGTTTTTGAAGTCGATGTTGAAGGGCCTATAATAAATACAAGTTTAGCTACAATATTATTTTAAAAAAACTTTAAATTTGGATGTAAATAACTTACCTGGAAGTACTTCAGTAATAATTGGCTCACTTTGTGATTTCTTTTGTAATTGTGTATTTTGATCAGTTGTACTGTCAAGTTCTTCGTTATCTATACTCATTGCAAAAAGTATTGTTGTCAGGCCTAAGAGATTTAATGAAAAAAAAAACATTTTATTGCAAAACTTTTTTGTAAATAAAGCATAAAATAAATTTTCTAACTACCAGCAGCAACATTAGGTAACATAGATGATTTTTCTTGATCAAGTAGAAAAGCCCATTCACTGTAATACGGTGTAACTATATCTGGATTAATTATGGAATGAAAATGTCTTTCAAGAGAGCGTTCATTTAAGGCAGCACGCAGCCAAGCTCGACCACGTCCGTAATCTGTGTGCACTTTTTGTAGTACACTAAATCGTTCTTGTTCATGCCAAGTCAATTGTTGACGAATGCATGGCCAAAAACTATCTACATTTTTTGTAGCAGAAGAACCTGCTGATTTTACCAGTTCTGACACCTGTCTAAGAAATACAATAATAAAAATTGTAATTATTTTATATTTTAAAAAATAATAAGTATATCAATCATGTAAATTTATTAAAAATACCTTAAAGAAGATATTGAAGTCAGCTGATATGATTTTTCTGCCGGAATATGCTTTAAACCATGAGTAAAAATTTGTTCAAGAATATAACACAACTGACGAACACATGTATCTGACTCTGTAGCTAATTCTGCTTTACCACCAAATCTAATATGACATTGTTTTGTAGCTGCTAATAAATCATCTTGAAGTTTTAATCTTTCGGCTGCATGATCAATGATCTGGTTTTTTTCATTACTGTTGACATGCTGTGTGCCTGGCACTATAGCAGACATCATACGAAGAGCCTAAAAATCGTACTAATAATTAATTAAAACATTATAAAACGATGTAATTGGTAAGATTTTTTTAAACAAAAGGAAACATAAATGAAAAATACGTTGTTATTTGATCAACAGATGACAATGTAATCGAGCGTAAAAAATCACGATATTAAGAATAAGCAATGGAAATTAGCAAGCTTAGAAAAAATAGGTATAGAAACAAGAATAAACAAACCATTCAGTATTTAGTACGTTGTTTGTTTCGTTCTGAGAGTCCGTAAGGATGGCTTGTGGCAGAAAGAGTGTCAATTCGTTAGAAAGAGAACAACAGCAGGAGGAAATCACGCGATGATTTCATTCTTGAATGACCGCCGTCGGAAATCCCGATGGGAGAAGTACAATTCAAGCCGAGGTAGTCGTTGCTCGCGCTTTTCGTTCTTTCGACATGTCGCTTTTTCCTTTCGACGCGTTCTCTCCTCTTCTCCCTCTTTCTCCAACCAGCCCACCAGCACGCACGAACTTGGCAGTACAACAGCTTGACTCGGGGCCTTGTAGATTACTAGCCCTGCTAAACTGCAGCGAGTCGAACGGAAGAGTGAGTGAGAGAGTAAGAGAGACAGAGCGAGAGAGAAAGAGGAAGAGACAGAGAGAGACAGCTTCTGCTCTACGCGCTTTCAACTTTCCTAAAGTACCTTGTGCAATTGCACTTGCTCCGAACTTCTTTATGACGTCACTCCCGACTGTGATTGGCTGACAGCGACAACAATAACAAGAAGGAGCCAGTCGGAAAGTCAGGAACATCGGAAGTTTTCGGAGCAGGATGGGAAACCGAGCGCGTTATACGATCAGCTGTTGTGCATTCTCCTTTAAATGCTGCTCAGCTTAGGTTGCAGAGTTGCACACTGACACTGTAGTAGATTAAACTATATGCAACTACTACATATATATACTTATCCTTCTCCTCCTTCCGTCGCGTCGCGGGTTCCGCCAGCAATGTATACAATTATTTTTACAAGGTGAAGTGAAAACTGTCATTGATGCGTCGTTCTTGTCGCCAGTGTTGTCGATATAATAATGTCAATATTATTATAGTTCTAACATCATTAGCAAGGATTAATCTAAAGGATGACCAATTTAAATAACATTCTCTTTGTTTTTGTTGATTTTCATTTTCTATTGGCTTTATTACTATAAGCCCGTGACGTCACGAATTGTCTTCTGCTTGTGTAGGCGTAGCGCCGACTGACAGTAGCAAGCTAGCAAGTAACAATTTGACTATCGTTTCTTGTTTATCATATGTTGATAATTAACAAAATTTATAAGGTACGCCAGTTTGACAGGTTATAAGTTATAATTACTTGTAACTACAAGTAGTGAAATCAAAAATGTTGGAATAAATAAATGTGTTTGCCAAATGAAAGAAAATTTTATCAAGTTTATAGTTACATTGCCAAATAATCAATCAAGGATTTCATTTGTAACTTTCAATCAAGAGAAATGGGGTCATTAACAAGCAGACAAAATGCAGGAGTTGAAGAGGTTGACATTGTTTCAAATCATGCATACAAATATCCTCCCCGGTCAGGTAATATATATTATTTCTCTTATTATTAATTTTAATGCTTTATAATTCATCAATAGGATTAATTTTTTATTTTTCATATAGGTAGCTACTTTGGCAGTCATTTCATTATGGGAGGTGAAAGATTTGACACTCCTCAACCAGAAGCATATCTCTTTGGAGAAAATTCAGACTTGAATTTTTTGGGTAGTCGACCAACTCCTGTAAGTTTTTAATTTTATTCTTTATGGAATAAATTTCTCTAATAGTAATTGTGAATCTTTTTTTTTAGTTTCCATATCCACCACCCCAAGCCAATGATCCAACTAAAACACTTAAGAGTTTAGTAAATATAAGAAAAGAATCACTTCGTTTAGTACGTAATGTAGAAAAATCTCCAGCATCACAACAAACTGGAGTGAAAAATTTTCAAGATGGAGATAAAGATAAAAAACCAATGTATTTCAATATTGAGTTTATATTTGATTGTGATGTAAAATGTGCTATTACTATCTACTATTTTTGTACAGAAGAAGTTACATCAAAAGGAGTAACGTAAGTAACTTAAATAGCATATTATAATAAAGTATCTTACAAACAATTATTTAATTACCTAGGTACATACCAAAAGATCTGTCAATGAATTCTGAAACATTTTATTATAAAAAAGGAGCAAATCAATTATTTAGCCAAACTTCTCATGTTTTTGATCCAACCCCTTATTCTGAAGAAGAACTAGCTTATAATACTGATAAAGAAGTATGTATTCCAGTTAAGATTTTTATCTTTATAAAAAAACTAATAGCTGTAACTACGTATAATATATTTTTTCAGATTATTCCAATTGCTATACATTGTGTTGCTGAAGAAGGTTCTGATGAACCAAAACAATCTCACACTACAATAGCTGTTGTAGAAAAACATTCAGATGGTTCTTATGTTTTAAAAGCTCTAAAACAAAAACTTTATGTAGATGGATTATGCTATTTGCTTCAAGAAATTTATGGTATTGAAAATAAAAATACAGATAACTCCAAGGTACTTAAACATAATGGAAAAAAATTATATCTATTTTACTTGATATTACACATTTTCCTTTATTTTAACAGCAAGGCAATGATGATGATGCTGAGGATAATGGAGCAGAATGCGTTATTTGTATGTGCGATGTACGAGACACGTTAATTTTGCCGTGTAGGCATTTATGTCTTTGTAATGGTTGTGCTGATTCACTAAGATATCAAGCTAATAATTGTCCTATCTGCCGGGCTCCATTTAGAGCTTTGCTTCAAATTAAAGCCTTACAAAAGGCAACTGGATCTATAATAACTAATCCTCCATTATCAGAAGTAATAGACTTATAAGTAAAATTTATAAAGTATTTTAAAAAAGGTTGATGATACTATTTTAAAATAATTCTTTTCTAGGAAAATTATGAAAATATACCCGCAGGTTACGAAGCCGTCTCTTTAATTGAAGCTTTAAATGGGCCATATACACCTAGAGCAACAGTTCTTCCTCCAGAATCTCCAGAAACTCCCGATACAGATACCGCTAGTGCTACACAAGCTGCTGAAATTCTAAATCGGTAAGCAAATTTTTTTTTATTAATTACCTTATGATTTAGTAAACTTGTAATCCTGTAGCGCTGCACAAAGGTGAGACTTTTGGATCTTCGAACGATTTGGTGTACCATAAAGACAAATTTTTACCAACTGAATAAAATTGACGTTTCAAGAAAATTTATAATCCCTTCGCATTGCCAGAAAACTGAGTTTTCAAAAAGGAAAATTGCAAAACGAATCCGAAAATTCTTCAACTTAGAACATATACACTTTATTAAATAAAAAAATTATTTTTTTATATAATTTTTATAAAGATACATTAAAGTTTATTTTTTCTGTATTGTGTTATATTTTAAAAAATATATACGAAAAATTAATTTATTTATTGGCAGAAGTTTATTTATCCTTTTTTTTATATTATTTATATCTATCTAATATTTGAATAGGTTCTTCCTGAGATAATTAAAAACTTTTATAATCGTTTTAAATTATCTGTTAAATTTAGTATAAATTTTCCAACTCATAAAGGACAAATTTTCCCAACTTTAATTATAATTTTTCGGCAATCAAGTGTTTCGATGATCAGCTCCACCGACGAACGTAGAAAATTTACTTTTCGTTAAATTCCAATTTAAAATATTCTATCGTAATAATAAATAAAGTGGAATTTATAGGTCCATAGAAAGATCAGCAGTGTCGAAACATTCCTTGTCAAAGGATAATGACTCTTTACCAAGAACAAGCAGCGCGCCATGTCCAACGCCAGAATTCCGAATGTCTGTTCTCCTAGCTAAAGGTGAAAATTCCGGTTCGCAAAAGGACCTTCACAATCGTTCGCCATCCGCGCGAAATAAATCTTGCAATCACGGACGGGATAAATCAAATTTAAGGACGCGAGACACTTTGAGGCTTGTTAATGAAAAACAACCTACCGTATCTCTTTATGAGGTATGTGTTATTTGTTTATTGCGAAATGTTTAAATTTTCTGCTGCTATTACTTTTGAAACTTGTATTTTTCATCAAACTTGTAGGGACAAAATCAAGATGACGATAGCGAAGCAGAAAAATTATCTCCTCTACTGGACGGTACAACAAACTCGGATGCTTTAGATACGCCAACCCGTAGAATCTGCGACATAAATGGCGATGACGAGTTGCCTAATGGTGAAAATGATAATAATAAAATGGACATTACATGTCATTCTCGTTAATTAATTTATAAGATTCGTAAATTTTGAGTATTATTTCTAAAAGGTTTTCGGATAGAAATTTTTATTCTGCACTATTACAAAGCATTCCATGATTTTTATATTTTAATAGGATCAAAAAACGTCGAATATAATCATAGATGTTGTTTTTGTAAAATACATATCAATTTTAACAAAATAATCATAGCTTCGCGTCATTAATATAAAGAACTAAGATTTTATATTCAATTTGTCAATTTTAATTAAGCAAAGATCAATATTTTAATTTTGTTAAAATTGATATTAGAAATAATTTAGTATAATGTTATTGTACTTTTAGATCTGTATCTGACAAAAAACATTTTTTAAACCCTTGAGTATTTTTAATTTAAATCTTATAAATAGAAATTTTTTACAAGCCTTTGTAATTAATTCGAAAAGTAAGCATAAGAATAAATGGCGAAAAAGATATTTTTTTTAAAATATATTTAATCATATTAATAGTATTTTAATTTAGTACATTATGTATCTGCTTATGTAATCATATTTTCACTAAATATAATTTTAATTGTATATAATGGACTTTCAATATATTAATTACAAGTGATATTATAAATTTGTGTAATTATTCTATCCTATATTCCATCTACAAAAATAACAGAATTATTCAAGCGCCGCAGTCTTCTTTGCTTTAGGATAGTGCTGGTGTCGAGCTAAAAAAGCTGAATTTCTATGCGGAGCATCAACAGACAATCTTGACGATTGCTTCGCTGTCTCGGAAAAGGAAACAAAACACCAATCTGCAAATATGCTCTATAACAGATGAAAATGCCTTGATCAAAATCTTGAAAGACGCCATCAGCTCGAATACGTCCGAGAAAAAGATCTAAACATTAAAAAAGTTAAAGTTGGTTAGTACTGATATTTTTCATTAGTTAAAACTTCAAACCATTAATGTATTAAATTGTGTTGTAGAGAAAGAAAACAGTCCAGTAATATCACACGCTCTTCGATTGGTTTGTGTCGTTTGCCTCTACGACTAATAGTTTCCGGAATATAAGCGCACGAAAAATTCGCAAGCCATTTTTGTCATTTCTCTTTGAGCAAATGAGTCCAAATTTTGGATATATATTGTAAAGCTAATAATCTTCTACAACATAATAAAGCCAAAATGCATCTCTCGCGGTTATGGTTTCAGTTCAGACGAATTTTATTAGCGTAATTATTGACAATATTGGCATAAGATGCGAATACTAACCATAGCTTTAAACACTATGTGTAGTGTGTAGATTTAAAAACAGCGCCGCAGTATTCGAGCGGTTCGAGCTTATCGGGGCTGTAACGAAGTCCACCCATGGGCCGTACTCAATAAGCCAGGGGCCTCGTTACAGCCTCGATAAGTTTCGGTTCCGGCACTAGTATTTCTGTCTGCTTTTAAAGCGGTGCACCATTTTAAAAGGGCACAAGTTCTTTAGCTGTAACAACACATGTTAAAAAGATTTTTGTACAAATAATTGTATGACACTGGAAACAATGTTGCGCTCAAAATATCGAACAATTATTTCATTCCACATTCAGTGCAGAAATCTAGTCACGTTAATGGTTAACCTTAAATTTACGTACGAATTATTTGAGTTAAATTAAAAAAAGTTGTATAAAGAAGTATATTTAGTAACAACTACCTTATTTTTCAGCGACTGTCAAAAGGTTTTATCGAAAAACCGGTATTTTATCAAATGGTAATAAGTATGAGATTACTTTGGATCAAAGGAAATTAAAGACACCTCTAGGAAAAATATTTGAAGTTAAAAGTAAACCACTGGCATTAGCTGTTGCTCATGAGTGGGATAGTCAAAAAGATATAATCAATAGAAATATCATGCATTTAGTAAGTATTTTATTTATTTATTTTCATTTGTATGTCTTAAACATATAATGAAATACACTCTTTGTTACAGACTGCTTTATCCAGTACAGTATTAGATAATCCAAACAAATTTACAAAAAATGATATAACAAATTATATTGTTAACTTTTTAGAAACTGATACGTTATTGTTTCAGTCAAATGAAAATGAAAATGTAAGTATTTTTTACACAAAGATTTTAGTTCAATTTTAGTATGTATTAGATTTATTGTTCATTACATCAATAAAAATTTTTATTCAGGAATCAGATGAGTTATATAAATTGCAACAAGAAAAGTGGGATCCACTCATTCAATGGTTCTGTGATCGTTATCGAGTAGATATTGTTAAAACCAAAAGTATAGATGCACCCAAAGTGCCACAAAGTACAAAAGATGAAATAACCAAGCATTTATTGTCCTATAACGACGAATCACTTTATGGTAATGTGCAGTGTTTAAATTTGTATTAAAATATATACATGAAATGGGTTGTGTTCAGGAATAAATTGAAAACAAATTTTTTTTTAAATGTATTATTAGAAATATTTAAATTATTAAAAACATAATTGGCTAAATTACAAAATATGTCTTAAAAACTAACATAACTTTTTAGTTATTATTAATAGTATACTATTACGTATTCAATAGACAAATATTTACAGGTTTTATGTATGGAGTAGATACAGTAAAATCTGTTATTTTAACACTAGCAGCATCTGAAAGAGTGATTTCTGTAGAAGAGGCTGTTGCATTATCTCGCTTAGAGGAAGAATTCCAGGTAAATTCATATAATTTTCAACTAAAAAGTAAATAGATCATTAATTTTTGGAGTTAATTATATGAACACATGTTTGCTTAGATCTCTCACTGGGGAAATGTAGAATGGTCACATGATCTTGCAAAATATGATTTGCAATCACGGATGGCAGCTGCAATACTATTCATTCACTTAAATTCAACCTTTACAACCAGTCAACCAAAAACACAAACAAATATTACGTGAAAATGGAAAAATTACTATTCGAAATGAAAATGTATAAAAATGACTTTATTTGCCACTTTTGTGGCATAATTGATCAGAGAATGTGCAGTTTATTGGACTTGAACATTCTGGTCCTTCCCAGTCTTTCATGCAAATACAGCTACAAATACAGCTACAAAATAAAGACAGAAATATTATAAATTTACTTAAAATACAGTTTGGATATTATTTTACCAAATTTCATTTAATTATAGAGTAGAGACTTACCTATATGTTGGTCCATAATTTAAACAAACTGCGCCATTTTTACACGAATGATGGGAACATTCATTGCGGTGGCACTCTCCTACACCTCGTCCAGTTGCCGGACTAGACGTTGTTAATGGATATACATTGTCGTCCGTATATAACTTAATGTCATATATACAACCAGAAAATCCAGTATGCAGTGGCAGATCATGAGGGAGAATTTCAAAGTATTTTGATTTATGCCCTCCTTTAAAAAGTTTATTTGAAAATTATGTGCTTGTTAGTATGTAATATTTTCAGAATCGTTTTTTAAATTAAAATTAGTGAAACCTACCAATGTAAAGAATTGGTGAAACATCTAAATTTGTATTGGTGCCAGCAGCCTTACCAGTTACATTGCCTACACCTTCAACATGCAACCAAGAATCTCTACCCCTTCTTCCAATGTGTATGATATGAACCTTATGGGGTCTAATATTTAAGGGTGAGTTTGTAAAAATTCTTCTAACACCTGAACCTAAATCCCATGTGAGCATAATATATCCACGTACATATGTTATTGAAAAATGATCAGATATCTCGTGTTTTGGTCCACTCTGGCCCATGTATGCTATGAGAGAAATTTGATCCAATGTTTGAGGTATGATTCGTAATTGCAATTCGAAACTATGCTTGAGAGAGGTACTAATGCCGTACGCCATATAAGACGAAATTCCAGGTGAAAATACGGAGTATGACGGTTGCAGTACTGTCATGTCTGTAATGTTATGCATATTTTAGTAAATATCTTGGAAATGCCCTTTATATAACGTTTTGATTTGAACGTTTACCTTTGTCGCAAAATAAGCCATGCATTCCCAAAGGACAAATGCAAAGAAAATTTGCTCCCGGTGATATTAAACACGTGGCACCCAAATGGCACGGATTATCGTCGCATACAGATCTTTCGCAGGTATCTCCGCTATACCTGTTAAACATTTCTCTCATGAATAATCACCTTGTACATTTTACCAAAGCCTATTTTGATTTTCGATTAATTCATTTACCCAGCAATGCATTTGCACTTGATTCTTCCAAGCACCTCTTGACAAGCTCCAAAATTTTTGCAAGGATTTGACAGGCATAGAAAAGAATCGCACTCCTCTATTTGAACAGCTTCGACGGAATCGTGTATAAAGTCTCGACTGATACCATTTATCTTTCACAAAAATAACAGTTTGAATAAAATTCGTAGTAATGCAGCTGAAATTTTAATTTGGAAATGGTTTTCAATACCTTGAACGCGCTCATGCAGCCAATGAAACCTAAGACTATTTGAGGAAACTGATGAGTGAACGCCACGGGAATCCCACCAAGATGCAATCTAGCGTACTCAGGTACACTCCCGTGAGTTTGCAATACTTGTTCTCCACTCATCACTACGCTACTATTAACTAATAATCGAGCCACGCACGCATCCGATGCATTTTCAACGACGTATTGAAACCTGTGGATTATACTAGAGTCAAATATATCTTCAAAAAAACAAGAATTTGTATCTGAAAAATGAACGACCTTATTTCAATGTCAACCTCCGAGCCGTTATTTATCGGCGAGTCCAATTCGCCGAAGAGCATGGTTTGCAATCCGCAAGAAAATTGAAATTTCAGCTGGCCCGTCTCGACGTAGAGCAATATGTATCTCTCGTCGTCGAATAAAGCGTGTATCAAAATACCATTTTTGGCCTTTGTTTTCAGTCTCACGGAAATAGTTAAGAGTCCATCGTCGATTATGAATTTTTGCCTGATGTAGGATTTGCCGTTGAACGCAGCCTTCTCGACGCCCCCGATTTTCTTGCAGTTATTCTCATAGCTGCAATCGCACTGAAAACCCCGTTCATTGAAATAATTAAAAAACCGCATACAATTAAAAGCTCAAAAAAAACTTACTTGAGTGGCATTGCGCAAGCAGAGGGAAACATTAGCGCACTGGTCTCTCGTGCACGGGTGGAGCTTGTGATCCGTAGTCTCGTACTCGGTGGTCGTAGGTACGCTAGTCTCCAGGGTGTCCCCAATATCGGAGGGGAAGGTGGTCTTGTAAAAGTCGGTCAGGGTAACGAGATCGCTCTCGACGGAGGCGCTAACGGTGGCGATCGTGTGCGCGGTCTCCGGGCTGGTCAGCTGGTCCCAGGCGGTGGCTCGGGTTGACTGCTCCTCGGGCTGGGCAGTCGGCAGGCTCGACATGCCGACGAGGCGCGGCGTGCTCGCCCCGGAGCTGCCGCTCACTTCTGTAGTATAGGCCGCGCCGTAGGAGAAGCCGGCCTGGCTGGTGTCGTTCCTCACGGTCTCGCCGTAGTCGGTGTCGAGCGCCGGGACCGAGCTCTGGCTCTCCCCGTAACGATCGCTCACCCCCTCGCTGCTGCTGCTGCTGCTCGTGCTCTCCACCGGGCTCACCGCTCCGGCGGTCAGCGACGGCGTCGACGAGGAGGATGCGTCCTCGCTCCAGCTCGAGGCCGCCGTCAAGCGCGTTGAACTATCGACTTGAGCCGTCGAGATGGTGGTGAGGCCGGAGAGGCCCTCGGTAAAGTAACCGTCCTCATCGGCCTCCTTCGGTGACAAATCTCCGCTGTAGCTTATCGTATTGTTCTCGAGGCGGTGCTCGCGAGACACAGCCGACGAGGAGAAGGTGGAGGCAGAGGAGGAGGAGGAGGAGGAGGAGGAGGAGGAGGAGGAGGCAGGTTCTTCGGTGATTAAGCTGGTCGCGTAGTCCTGGCCGGTGAAGCCTTGGGTGAAAGCCGGCTCGGTGGTGCTGCCGACGTCGAGCTCCGACGGTGGAGTGCGGCTCTCCACGGGTATCGTGAAGAAGTCTCCGGCCTCGGTGGGGCTGCTCCTCGTCGGCGTGGCCTCGTCCGTGTAGTCGCTCGGCTGGCTGGTCTCGGCCGGGCCGAGTTCGCCGCTGGTCTGGCCCCTCGAGCTTTCCGCGCTCGTCGACTCGATTATCGTCGTGGCCTCGGTGGCTTCGCTCGTGCTCTGCTCGTCGCGCTCGCTCGTCGAGAAGTAGATCTCGCCGGTCGTCACGACGAAGCTCGTGTAGGAGCTTTCGCTGGTGAACGGGTAGGGGCTAGAGGGTGGCCCAGGGGTCGCGTGGTCGAGGGAGAGGCTCACGGGCGACTGGGCCTCGCTGCCGGGGCTGCTGCTCGTCACGAGGACGTCCGGGAAGATTGGAAGCTCGGTGGGGTAGCGGTAGGTGGTGGCCGGTGGCAGTGCGGAGCTTGCGAGTGGAATGGAGCAGGTGTCGCCGGCGAATTGGGCCGGGCAGGAGCAGGTGAAGCTGTTGACGCCGTCGAGGCAGGTGCCGCCGTTGTTGCACTGGGCGTTCTTCGACTCGCAGTCGTCGTACTTGAGCTCGCAGAAGCTCCCGTGGTAGTCGGGCACGCAGTAGCAGACCGACTGCGAGTCCTCGAACAGGCAGACCGCGTCGTTCTGGCAGGGGTTCTCGTCGCACGGCACGATCTTCTTCTCGCATTCCTTCCCCGTGAAACCTATCCTCCCCGCGAGTATGATTAGATGTTGTGATGGGATGGGGGAGTAGGTTTGGCAAAGTTGGACTTACCAAAGAGGCAGGCGCAAGTGTACCAGCCGGGCTCGTTGATGCAGAGACCTCCGTTTTGACAGGGAGACAGCAGGCACTCGTTTACGTCCTCCTCGCAGTATCGGCCGGTCCAGCCTTCTGGGCAGCGACACGCGAAGCTCAGTCCTGGACCCTCCACGCACTCCCCGTAGTTTTTGCATATCGTGTCGTTGCACACCGACACGTCGATCTCGCAGAATTCGCCTGTTGATTTCACATTTATAATTCAGGCCTTTTTTTAAATTAAACATAATACGATTAGTATTCAGAGCATAGTACCAGAATATCCTTCGAGGCAGACGCATGTAAAACCATTGATATCCAGGCAGGTGCCATTATTTAAACACGGGTCATTCATGCACTCGCTGTATTTTTGTTCGCAGTTTAAACCTGCACGAGCAAACGATAACAACTCGTATTTTAACATATCATATAGTTGAAAAATATATTAAGGAAGTTGTAAATGTTTTCGAGCCTACCTACAAATCCTTCCAAACACGTGCAGTTGTAAGCAGCAATGGCATCGTTACATGTGCCGCCGTTTAAACAGGGATTGGACCAACAGTCATCCCAATTGATTTCGCAGTTAATGCCGGTGTAGCCGTCGATGCAATAGCAGCGATAAGAACTAGAATTTTATTTTATTTTATTTCATCATTGTTTGTTCTATTGATAATATTTAATTTCATTTTTTACACGTTAAAGCTCTGCTTACCTGTTAGGATCATTGTAGCAAATTCCATACATGCATGGGTTACTGCTGCAATCTGAACTTATAGAGACAACCAGCGATAATATTATGGAAATAATTGCAACGCAATCGTGCCATTTCGAGTGATATTTTTTTGATGATCTAAATGAAACAAAACATAAACACACAAAGTAGTTTATTTTATTTTTATTAAATTAACTACATTTAAAAAACCAACTACATTTTTATTACTATATCATTATCGAGTTGTTTAATTATTTATTTATTCAATCACATAAAATGAATAAGCACTTAATTTTTATTAAACTAATCAACTAGCACTTTATTATAAATTTAATAAACCATTAAAATCTTCTGCATAAATAATGGAAATTTGTTAAAAAAAATAAAATAATAAAAAAAGAAGAAGAAATCTACGCAAGTTTATTGACGATGAAATATCGTTACCTCGGCATAATTTTAATGTGATAACAAAGCGCTAAAAATTAAATAAACATAAAATGACGATTGGATGGCACATTGAACAAGCTTTCTTGCGGTCAGTTGTCATGACAACGGCTAGACGATACACAACGGCATGGCATGCTATAAAGAAATCTCTACACCTAAAGCACTCGGCCACTCGGTCGGGTCGGCGTCGCTCGGATTTGCGCCTGCGTTCCAAATCAACTTTAAGCTAACTTTTTGAAATTACTTTTTTCAATGAATTTTATTATTCAATGGTACTACGATGTTAAATTTACACTTCATATGTAAATTTCAATATTTTTTATAATTTCCTTAGTTATGCCAATTTTGAGTTCTCGCAGACCCGCGCATGTAAATTTTTATAGTCTACAGTCAGTCTAACCGCTCTCGGCGAAAAGTTGTTTATTTTTTATTTTTAGATTAGTTACAGGAAAGAATGTCTTAAGATTACAAATATTGAAAAATCTTTAAATAAATTTTCGATTGTGCATTTATTGCGAGAAAGTAATTACGTTTAATTGCTATACAAATCTTCTAATAGGTAGAGTCGTTTAGATGTGTCGCGAGAGCGAAGTGTCAGAGATCCAAAAATATACATATATAATAGTCGACCAGGAATCTATTTTAAACTTTCAAATCTGTTATTTTGATCCTAATCCGAGAGTCATCGGCTAGCGCCAAAGAAGTTTCTTCAGTCGGCTGTCGAACGGTTCCCACGAAATTTCGGTTTCTCTGTAAAATTTCTTTTTTTTTTTCAACTAAAGTTATAATTTTCTTTAGATAAAATTATTCTTTAGATAAAAGTATAATGATATCGTCGATCGAGCCAGAAGTCGTGGATATGCAATTACGAAGCTACTTGGAGCATTACGGCTTACTGGAATCCAATCAATCGACCAGCTGGAAAATAGAGCGATCGAAATTAAGTACGTCCATCATACATGTATTTGCCAATTGAGATTTATTTACCTATTCCCCCGTTACAGTTGCATAATTTCTAAAGTTTTCTTTTCTATTTTCTATTTATGCTTAAACTGTAAATTATTCAAATCTTGCAATAACGTAAACTAATTATACAGATGAAAATTGATATAATTGTGATAACAATGAATATATAATTGTGTAAATAATTCAGAACATTAGAATATTATTTAAAGTACTTGTCGGAAAATCACAAAACAATCAAATAATCATTAAAAATAAAATGCACGCGATATATAATTGTAAAACAAGAGATTATAGAATGCGCGAAGTGTAAAAAATAAGAGTCTGTTGTGAATGTACATATAAAGGGTACATGTGCTAAGAAGAGGAGGGGGAAAGCAGAGGAGGTGTCGCGATAATGATAGTCCAATAAAATAGCTAATTCAATCGGCCGTTCGCATTAAAATCTGCATTTTTTATATTGTCTAGACAACTCTTTAAAAAATCTGTGGTATTTCCAGACACAGCCTTCATCATTGTCTACAGGTGGGAAGCAAAATATTCACCGCTTCCCGCCTGTATATTCCAAAAATTAAAAACACTTAAAATTCCCAAATGTCTTGCCTCGATTTAATTGGCTATTCTTGTTGTGTGCACCCTAATCTACGATAATGAAGACGAGCTGGCGGCTGGTTGTGTGTGGTGGTCCCTTAGGTGGCCGCGGGGTGATAGCCCAGCGCGACATAAAGCGGGGCGAGCTGGTGTACCGGGACCGGGCGCTGATCGTCGGGCCGCGCTGCTACAGCAAGTACCTGCCGATGTGCGTGAGCTGCTACAAGCGCGGCTGCGCTCTCTTCGCCTGCGACCGGGGCTGCGGCCTGCCGGTCTGCTCGGACGCCTGCCAGGACAGCCCGCGGCACGTGGCCCGCGAGTGCGGCTATCTGCGCCAGCTTGAGCCCAACTGCGATGAGGGCCGATGGTCCACCGAGCTCCTCCAGGCTGTCGTGCCGCTCCGAGCTTTATTTTTGCCCGAGAACCACAAGCTCATCTGCTATTCTCTGCAGTTTAACCAGTCGCCTCAGCAGGCGAGAGAGGCAGGTTTCCTTTATTTTTTTTAATTTTTTCCTTTTTTATTTAACATATGAATTATAATGATAAAATGTTACGGACAGGTAGATTTACTGAAGAAAAATGTGAAAAACGAAGTGAAGCCGGAGGACGAGGAGTTGATGCGTCGGATCTGCAACGTCATGGACACGAACGCGTTCGAGACTGCGGTGCTCAAGGGCTCCGAGTCGACGAGTCTCCGGGGGCTCTTTCCACTGGGCGCACTCACGAACCACCAGTGCGTTCCCAACACTCGGCATCTCGTCGACGCCAGCGGCCGTCTCTTCGTTTACGCCACTAGAGATATTTCCCAGGGTGAAGAGATCAGTATGACCTACACGGACCTCCTCTGGGACACGACGATGCGCAGGTCTTTCCTCCGGGCGACCAAACAATTTTCCTGCCAGTGTCCGAGGTGTTCAGATCCCAAGGTTTGTATATCTACACTAGATTGTATAATGATTTCTATGCTACGAATTTTCGTCTGCCCCAACAGGAATTTCAGTCGCTGCTCGGAGCTTTGAACTGTGCCAATGTTAGCTGTGACGGCAGCGTACTGCCCGACGATCCTCTTTCCTTCACTACTTGCTGGACTTGCGACAAGTGCAAGCTTAGGATAAAAAATAAGCAGGTACATTTTGTTGACGATTAGCCTTAAATTAGCAGATACATACTTTTGTGAAAATTTCTCAAAACTTGTTCTGTGCTTGCAGATTGCGGCGATTCGCTCGGGTATATTGGCAGCGACCGAGGAGGTGCTTTACGAAAGCCCAAGAAAAATGTTGCAGTTTATCAGACGAGAATTGAGTATATTGGTACCGAAGACCAATTATTTCATGATAGACATGATGTTTAGGATTATATCGTTGTTCGGTCGAGTCGAAGGCTTGACGTGGAAAGGTAAGACGCACAGCATTTTCTTCAGTACTTCGTGGCTACTTTATCACGTGTGATTTTTTAGATTTAACGGACGAAGAGTTAGATATTAAAATCGAGTATTGTAAGGAGACTATTAAAATGTTGGACCAATTGAACTGTGGTGATTGTACGAAAAAAGGTATTTCTTTTTTTTAATGATTTGATGCAAGGGGTAAATCACTCGCAAATCAGATGAAATCACGAAAGATTTCAACTGACCTCAAACGATTAATTTTAGCAATTACAACTGATTTGCGAGTGATTTACCCCTTGATTTAATGTTTATCTTGAAGTTTTTTGTAATTTTTTTTTTTAGGATTAGTTTTCTACGAGTTATATTGCACAAATGTGGAAAAAGATAAAAGAATCTCATGCGCGGGGGAAAATAATAAGGTAAAATGTTGACGATGATTATGGTTGAATTTTTTGAAAATAATCGATACTTTTTCAGGTTGATATTTCTGCAAACGAGAAAATCTTAAATAATACTATGGAAATATTGAAAAATGATATTGCTGCTCCATACGATTATCTTCAGCTGTATAACACAAGATCGAGTAAGTTTTATTAAAAATCATAAAAAATTTCAAATTAATATTTTCTAAATTATTCATTTTATTTTACAATTATTGCAAAATCAGCAATTGGCATCATTTACAAAAGTTTTAAAATTACAATTTTTTTAAAAAATTTACAGGTGAACATTAAAAAATCTTCACGCTTATTTTATGCTTGTTGAAGTAACATCTGAGCTTCTTCATAAAAGTTTGTGCAAGGCTTCAGACTCTCAGTATCATTCATGTCAACTTCACTCTTTGTTCTACAAAACAGAATGTATTAACATGTTAGCTAAAAATAAGACATTCTTTGATACACTTTGTAAATAAAAAAATTACCTGTACAAAAAATCATCGCTGTTTATAAGTTTATACGCAGAGTTTGCCACGGCATGTTTTCGAGCTAATGCTGTATGTACAAAAGCCACATCACTCAAAAGTAACTTATTTGATTCTGAAATATCATAATTTTATTAGCTTATTTAGGTTGATATTAAAATAAGAGGCATTTAATGAAAAATCCTTACCATTGTCAATATACTTTTTCAAAAGTTTTTCGACTAATTCTTGGCCAGCTGCTTTTACAGAAATACCAATTCGTTGGAAAACTGCTTTACACTGCCAACGATCTTGCGCGTTGTCATGGCCAGCACCTGCCGGGCGTCTTGGCAGTGATTCTTTTACAAGACTCTCCCAATCGACACCTAAGGCATCTCCTAATCCTTTACAACTAGTCTTTATATCTTCTTCTAATTCGCCATCAGAAATTTCTTCAAAGTCCATATTTTCCATACTTTCGTCTTCAATATTGTTTTTGTTACTATTAAAGAGACAGAAATAATAATGAATTAAAGATCTGATATATCCATTTACAATTTATAAAAGAAAAAAAAATGCAAAGAAAAAATAAAAATAAGTAAAACAAAATAAAGAAAGGAAAAAACAAAGTTTCACCCCAATGCTACATCTCAATTTAAAGTTTATAAATTTGAAGTAATACTTCATGAAATTTTAGTTGTGTTAAATTTGTTTGTTTGTTTTTCCTATTTTTAAATCTAATTTTTTTTTAATTATTTTTAAAATTTTTTTACTTTCTTTCTCTTTTTTATTTACACTTTTGGAGTTTCAAAAGTGCCAAGTGCGTCCAAAGAAGTTTTACTTCAAAAAGTAACTTAATTTACCTATAGGCTTCTGTAGTTTCTTTTTCCTTTGTGAAAAGAGTCTCATCCATAGGAGCTTTGGGTGATGGATGAGCTGCATCTTGACTTTTCACAGAAGCAGAATCACGTTCACCGTCGTTTGATTTATTAGTTTGATACTTGCTCTCATTTATATCCTCTTCCATATTTAAAATGTCATCAGGATCATCGCTAATATCACTAAGATCACTTTCCGTATGTTGTATTGGTGGTAGAGGTTCTTCCAAGAGAGACCGCTTTATTTCCACAGGTGGAGGAACTTCTTTTATTTCTACAGGCTTTTCCTTGACTAAGAGTTTTTTGTGGAAACTATCTGCCGATTTTTCTCTGCTCCTGCGTGGTCTACCTTCAGCTAGTTCCATCAATTTTTTATTGATAGGCTCATCTTTCATGCTATTATGCAAGGCCTGTTTTGCCGCATGACTTGGAAGATCTTCTCTTCTTTCCGGTGTGCTAAAAGGCCTTCGTTTACTAAAACAATTCATTGTTTAGTCATTGGTTCGTCATGATTTTTAGATTATAGAACGGTATTAATACGTCAAGGGTACTAACCATAGAGCTGGATCGGTATGTTCGTGGTCTTTGATACGCTCATTCCTGTAGGATGATCGCGCATGGTTATCCCACTTTCTGCCGGTCTCGTTGACCTTCCAATCGGGAACAGCGCTATCGTACCTAGTGGCGGGCCAGGACTCGTCATCGTGCGCCGTCTCTGAGCCTCGCGGCGGTGGTGGTAGACCTTCCCGATCGGACCATATGGTTCGGGAACCGGCTCTCCATTCTCTTTCCTCCCAATCGGCGCCAGCTCCGTATGGCCGTTCCATGTCATGGTGAACTTCCCAGCCGTCTGGACCGGGTTCTTCTCTGTAACGAGTAACAAATTAGTAAGTTAGAGCCTCACTGGGTTGTTGACTGTTTCATCTTACCTGATGGTCGGGGCTCCTCGCAATGGGTGATGGAGCAACGAGTCAGGCTCAAAGGGTCCGGGGGGTCCTGGTGGACCTGGAGGCAATGGGGGTGCGGATGATGGCCCTCGATCCGGATACCTCGACTGAACGCGTTCTTCAGCGGCAACGACGACGCCCGCCGGGGCTGGAGCGCCTGGAGCGCGCCGATCGGCAAAAGGGCTGTCGTAGCGCCGGGGCTCGAGACCCTTACGCCGCTCGTCCTGGTATTCGGCTCCAGGCTGCTGATCCTCCGCCTCGTCCCAGTGCCGCGGGTGAGCCTCGGCGTGACTCGCGGCCGTACCAGTGCCAAGGAGCCGACTGTAGGCTCGCTCGTACTCCCGTCGAGCTGGACTGTCCCTGCCAGCAGAGGCCGCGGCCGTGCTAGTGGTCGACTTGTAACGGCGATGACGCTCGCGCTCCAGCTGCAGGTGGTCCCGATCACGGTCGCGCTCCCGGTCCTTGGGCCGCTCCGGGCCGGGTCGATCCTTGCGCTCCGAGCCTCGCTCTCGACTGCGTTCGGTGCTGCGCTCCGAGCCCCGCTCCTTGTAGCCGCGGCCAGACTTGTCCGCCGAGGCGGAGGAGGAGCCACCGAGACGGTCGCGCTCCCGGTCTCGGTCCCGTTCCCGATCCCTGTCTCGCTCCCGGCCGCGCTTAGCTGGCTCTCGGTCGCGGCGCTCCTCGCGTTCTCGGCCACCACGTTCCTCTCGATCCCGGGCGCGCTCCTTGCTGCGCTGCCGTCCGTAGTCCGACTGTCGTCGGGATGGGTCATCCTGGGCGAGGCCAGATCCACCTGCGCTCGAAGCTCCAAACAGCTGGCTCGTCGACGAGGAGGAGCCCGCAGCAGAGGAGTGGTGGTGCTTGAGTTTGCTCGGCTCCCGGTCCTTGCTACGTTCGCGATCGCGCCTGCTACTGCTGCCTCCGTGATCTCGGGAGCGGCTGGAGCTAGAGGAGCCGCTTGGAGCCTTGTCCATGTGTCGCCCCGAGGAAGAGGCGCTCGGATGCGAAGGTGGTGGAGGTGGGGGCAGCGGCTCGTGCTTCGTGCGAGATTTTTCGACACTGCGGCTGCGTCTCGAGCGACTCAGTTCCTTTGAATGCTGGTGCTTGGAACGATCGGGACTGCGAGAACGACGATCCCTGTCCCGCGAGCGGGGTTTCGAGCGATCGTCGTTTTTGGTGCTGCTTGTACCACCACCGAGAGATTTGTCCGGCTCGGGTGGTCGGGAACGTTGTTTCTCCGATTCCTTACGATCGATTCTGTCCAGCCTGCTTAGCCTTTCCAGCCTATCCAGCTGTTCCAGTCTATCGGCTCGATCCATTCGATCTGTTGACTTCTTCTGGGTCATTTCTTTGAGACTTAACTCTTCGTTCTCACGCAACTTCTTATGGTGTCTATCTTTTTCCGATTCTGTTCTTGAATTTTTCAGTTTTGGTGACTCGCTTCGGGTTCTGTCTTTTAGCTTTACTGGCGCAGCGTGGGGTATCGGGGCCAGCGGAGATTTTGCTCTAAGTGTAGAAATATGTTTATGAGCTACAAGTGAACTGTTTGATTTTTCAATTGATTTTGGAGGGATGTCTTTCTTTGGAGACACATCTAATTTCCTTTTCTTTTTTGGAGGTATCTTATCTGGTTTTGCTGCCAAATGTTTTAATTTTAATCTGCAGAGTAAAAAATTTATTGTACAATAATCAAATTAAATTAGTTTTAGTAATATAAAATTTTAACTGTTTCTTTTTAATAAAAATT
The DNA here is from genome assembly GCA_030522585.1 of Anagyrus pseudococci. Taxonomy (NCBI): domain Eukaryota; kingdom Metazoa; phylum Arthropoda; class Insecta; order Hymenoptera; family Encyrtidae; genus Anagyrus; species Anagyrus pseudococci. The sequence goes on from JAPYYQ010001326.1 coordinate 49,709, forward strand.
CATTTACTCACTTTTTTCTTCTTTCCTGATCCTCATCAAATTCAGGTGATGCACTGTGTTTTTTCTTAAACTTTTTAATTTTTTTCCTAGAATCAGATGTTGAACTAGATGATGAATCGTCACTGCTTGAACTAGTACTACTAGATGAAGAACTTGAACTGTGGGAACTGGAAGAACTACTCATCGCCTTTTTCTTATATTTTATTTTGTCCTTCCCATGCACTTCTTTATCTTTTTTCATTTGTAGCTCCAACTCTCTTTGCAACAGTTGTCTACGCCTTTCTAATACTTTTTCGTCTTCGTACTCCAAATCCGTTTGATTCCACTCTTCCAAGTTTAAATCAGGGCTGTGAGAAGTAGTTTTTACAATTTTTGATGTGAGTCTTTTAAATGGATCTTCAATGAGCTAAAAATTAAATAAATATTAGAAATATATTGTTACACCTAAAGTTATTAGATTATTTATTAATAAAAAATTATAAATTACCAATGAAGGATTTGTTGATGCATTGTCCTTCTTTACTCTCTTAGATGGACTTATCAGCGTATGTGTATTAGCATATCTGTAATTTAGAATTAATAATAAAGTAGAAAACTAAAGGTTAAATAAAAAAGCTTAATAAAGTAGTAATAAAAAAAACTGACTTGCAACTCTTTCCATAAGAACAATTGCCATTGAGTGCCCAATTTCTACAATAATCTGAAGAGTTTTGAGTTGCTCCAGTAGCTGCAGGTTTGGTGCCTAACCTTTCAAAAACACTTGGACGTCGAGAGTCAATGTTACATTTTGTAGGGTCAACTGTTATTTTTCTTAGATTTGACTTTGACATATTATCACCATAAACGAATCGTATTTCGAGAATGGATGCACATACTTTTGCCTCACTTTAACCACGTATATCCTTTTATTTACATTGGCTGTGCGCTTGTGAAGAAAAAAAAAAATAAAAATAAATTATACGTGTTTGCTCGCGAGCGACGTTAGAGGGCAAAGTTATAACCAAACACTTTGCTACGATGCTTTTTTGATAAGCCAGAAAACGTAATAAAAGGCTAAAATCTACCGGAACTATTGTTGAAACGCTAAAATACGTGGATGTAGTTACGGTAGAGCAATAATATAAGCAGCGCCACTGGGACGCCGCGGAGGCGGACGAAGCAGCCGCATCCGAGCAATGTATATATGTATGTAGTTGTATATACGTATATACAGCACAACAATGCTCCAAAATCCAAATGCAGGGTGGGGGTGGAAAAGCGACTGTCTCTTTTGCTGTTTTTACTGCTTGTCAATCGGTTAGCCGTTGTCTTGGCCCGAGTCACAGTTTATACAAACATCATTGACCGATTGTTATTTGTCATCGTATTCGTCTCTACAAGTGAGTACATTTTTTATTCGATCCTATGCGTTAACAGCTCGGCAAATTTAAACTTTTGATTCACGATTATCACCAAATTGCAGTATGTTATTCTTGGCAATGTAAGAAACATTACTGATTTTTTTGAAAATTTTCGACCGTGTACGTGTAGTTTTTATTATACGAGGCATTGAAAAATCGCATAAATAACATGGGCTCTTATGGCGCCACAGATAATTTTTGTCTTGCGAAGTGAATAACTTTAAAACCTGATTCACCACAATTCACGGCAATATATATTCGGGTAGATAAATAAAAAAAGGAACATTTTAAAACAAAAAATTTTTTAATCGACCGTATAGTTATCGATTGACAGTATTTTTTGTAATCAAGCTTCAATGTTAAATGAGCGTTTAACATAGGCGACAGCAGCGACACACAACTGTTTACTCTTCCTCTCTCTCGCACACATAAGGTAAAAGTACCATGAATGTAATATTAATTTGTTAAAAAATGTATCACAATTGTATGAAAACGATTGAAAGTTTTAAAAATAAATAGATTTTTGAATAAATCAGTATGTCCCAGTATTTGAACAAAATATGAAATCATGGAGGAAGTCGTGGCTCTTTGTACCAGTCAGTGAACAACGGAAAAAAAGATGTTTTTACTAAAAAAATTGAAAATAAATCATTGGAAAGTATTATTTAAACAGTCTACTTAATAGTAGTACAATTATATAGTATTGAAGGATGCAAAACAAAAAATTACAGAAATTTATTTAATAGGATTTTATACGCTATGATACGTGGTACTAGTCCATGATCACTTACAGAAATGTAGCAAGTTATGGGATGTAGTTTAATTAGTTTATATTAAAAGGAAAGGATATTAATAAAATAATGTAAAAAATGCAAATTTATATTTGCTAATATATATATACATATATTATAATTATAAAATACTCCGAGAACAATAAGCTTTTTCGTTAGCACTCACTATCTTATATACATTCCTGAGGCCTTTAGGAGTGACAACTTTATCCACTTTTAGCACTAACTTAAAAAAAGACTCGTTCAAATTCTACTAGGATCAATCTCTCTAGTAAACCTTTGTTTTTCAAATATATTTGTACTTTGGCAAATTACTGTCGCAGTTCTGCTTCTGTAACTGCTGCTCGAGTTGCAGTGAATTCTGTGCAATTCTCTGGATTAAAATAGGATGAACTGTACTTATTTGAAATTTTATTAGTTTAAGTTTGTCTACATTTACTTCCTCCAACGCTTTGATTAAAATGTAGTTTGTATTCATATTTCTGGTTCTTTTTCTCTTTGTGAGTGAAGATTTTTCTTATTACTGTTTTTTTCTTTTTGATTGTTTTTGCTTTTGCCTGTTGCTTTATCCATTATATTGAAAATAAAAATAGAATCAGTTATTTATTATAACACAGTATAAAGTTACTTTTGAAAAATTTCTCACTTACAATGTAAACACAATATCAACACAGTCACGATTTGAGGTTATGGTTAACTGCAAGAGTTATTTGAATTTTATTAATGATTTTTCAATATAAAACTTAATTTCCGTTAATTATTATTATATTAAACAAAATTATACAATTACTTACGACTTGAACTAGAAAATTAAAGTTATATTTTGTTGTAAAATTATTGTTCATCAACTCGTACACATAAAGCTACGACAATCCCAGTATATGAACACGTTCTGCCGTCTGTTTATTCACTGGGTCACTAATTTGAAATACGTACGTTACTTTGAACACGCAATTACTTTTTCAAAAATACTTTTTGAGCTTCAATCTTGATTGTATTTTAAAGATTAATGTATGCCTAATTGTTTAGATATTTATTTTGTGCGTGAAAACGAGAAATTTCATACCATTTTCACTGAATAAAAAAACAGTGCTGGTCTAGCGTACACTTCAAAACATCCGTTTATTTTACTGACGTAAAGACGCTCCTTATAATTATTTTTTTCTTTAATTATTTACATTATAAATAAATAATATAATGCGTCATACCGTAGTAAAATGTTTTTAGAACTTAAAGAAATTTTTTGTTTATGATTATTACCTGTGTTACAATTTATATTAAATATTTTTCTCGATTGTTCATGGACTGGGACAAATAAAACGCGTGTTCAACGACTGGTACTTTTACCTTATCTCTTTCTCTCTCTTGCCGTAGGAACTACCTTTTGGTCAATAGCCCCCTACAGGAGGCTCTATCCAAATTAAGAAGAAGAAGAAGAAGGAACCACCTTAACTGTTAAACTATTTTCAGCAGGTTTTCATTTGTCCAAGCATCATATACAAGCATATATTGTTTTTGTCATCGAGTGCACTGCATCGAATGGTGCTTATATAAATGATTTCAAAACAAATTACCCTACACCTACTTTAGAGTAAGTTTATAACCTAAACCATTAATTCTTTTCTGTATATTGCATATTTTATTTTTTCACATTCTTTTTTAGGTATTTCAGCCAAGGTGGAATAAAAGATCGGGAATAACCATCAGAAGTCTGAGATAAAATTTTTTTTTTATCATTCTTATTTTGACAACTCAAATTTAAAAAAAATGTCACAATCAGATGAAATTATTAAAATATTAAATCATCAGAGCAAACAGATAGAATCTCTTATAGAAAAAGAAACAAAAAATTGTAATAAAATAGCCCAACTAGAAAGAGAATTGGTAAGTGATGCTACTTTGTTACTGCCCACCTTTTAAGGTTAAAATGTACGCAGTGTCTATTTGTACGAAAATCCACGTGATTAACGTGGATATACGTGGACACAACTTCGCAAAAAATTTTTTTTATAACCTCTTACATCCATGTAAATTTTTTGCTACAGACACGGAAAAGCTTAAATCCACGTAAACCTTGATTGATCGTACGTGGATAAAAGCTTTTACATCCACGTCCAAAAACGTTGATATAATTATATATCTACGTAAAAATACGTGGATATACACAAGTTGACGTACTCGTACCTCTACGTAAAAGGCGTACCCCTATCTCCACGTAAAAGTACGTGGACGTATCTTTATCTCCACGTAAAAGTACGTGGACGTATCTTTATCTCCACGTAAAAGTACGTGGACGTACCCCTATCTCCACGTAAAAGTACGTGGACGTATCTTTATCTCCACGTAAAAGTACGTGGACGTACTCCTATCTCCACGTAAAAGTACGTGGACGTATTTCTATCTCCACGTAAAAGTACGTGGACGTACTCCTATCTCCACGTAAAAGTACGTGGACGTATTTCTATCTCCACGTAAAAGTACGTGGACGTACCCCTTTCTCCACGTAAAAGTACGTGGACGTACCCCTATCTCCACGTAAAACTAAATTGTAACAGGTTGTTTATTTTTAATCAATTTACAACAATTACACGTTAAAATGTTTTTTTTAAATTAAATATATTGATTAGTGATTATACATTATTCTTGAATTAGATGGGGCTATGCATCAATTATATCTGCATTAATACCAAGTTAATTAAAACATGCTTGCATTATTTTTTAGCGTTCTTAATCATGTACACACTGTCAAACTTGAAATTATCTTTTTATGGATATATTGTACATAACGATATAAAGTTTTGGAAATTTTTTCTTATATAAAAATAATTTCTACAATGAATTTTTTATTTTTACAATGTAGCAAATTTTATTAGAACACTACTTGTACACTCGAGGCTAAAGACGTTATATAGAATAGACCGAGCGCTCCCGTATTGAAGCGGCGGCCACGCATTGAGAGAGACAGAAATAGCTTGGAAGAGTTTCTTTCTCTTTCTATCGGGATGTAGTGGGAGAAAGCTGGATAGGGATAGTAGGGGAGGTTAGGTAGTTGACGGGGAAAAGAATACACATAGAAAAAAATAGCTGTATGTGTTTTTACATCTGATAACCA
>JAPYYQ010001327.1:0-35727 GCA_030522585.1 Anagyrus pseudococci
CAAAAAGCCCCCCCGACGTACCCCCGCCGCGACCCCCCCCCGGCGCTGTGCCCCCCCCCCCCCCCCCCCCCCCCGCTTCTCGAACTCTCTTCGAACTTTTCATATGCCTTTTTTTCGGCACTTCTTTTTCTCTATTTTTTTTTCTTTTTTTTTTTCAAGGGCTGGGATTTACTTCGGGGCCGTGTTTACTTTGAGACTGAAATGAACGAGCGAGAAAGACGAAGCTTTTTTTCGATTGTGCGTATATCTCGCTGTTGATAAAAAGAAATTTCATTGGAATTGTTTGCGAGACAAGAAGATAATTGTAACGCGAGTTTTTTTCGAAGTGCAGCTTCCAAGACGCGTTGCTCTCGATTAAAAAAGCAAAGCACAGTTTTAAAGAAAATCATCGCTAGCTCACACCGTAAAACATTCAAAAGCCCAAACTAATTTGCCCCCCATTACTCGAGAAGCGTTCTTAATGCATAAAAAAAATGAAAAGAGAGAAAAAAGAATAGGGGCAACTCCTCGGCAGTCAGCTCTTGGTATAAAGAGAGCGTGTGCGATGGCGCTTGGCCATTCATTATTTACCGGCGCTAGACAGTATTTTTCTGATCGGCCGCGCCGATTGCGCTCTCCGGCTTCGCGGATTACGAGAGACGCGCGCGCTCGTGTCGTGCCAATCTGAATTATATGCCAGGGCAGCTCGCGACTCTGAATATTTCATCGATTGCCACAAAGCGGCCGCTTTCTCCGATCGCCCCCTCTGCGTTTTTGCCCAAGACACGCACACAGCACCTCACTCCCCTCCCCACTATAGCCTTAGTTTGCGACGGCGATTGCGCAATAGAGGCAAATGTCGGGAGATACGACGATCTCGTCCGCGGAAACACTCGGACGGACGTAATTTCTTACGGCTGATTATCTCGCGTGTTGCATTCTCTGAAGCTTCTATCCTATCTTCTTTCATTTCCCTATGCGTTGCTTTGAATATTCGTCGATGCTATTTTTTTTTATTTTGCGCGCTTTTCTTTACAAAATCATCTCAAGAGTTGTTTATTGCTTCATTTCATTTACTAGCTCCAAGAAGAATCGGCAACAATTTTTAGTCGGTATACAATATTCAGCAGATAAATTGGAAAAGAATCGCGCGCGCATACCGAGAATCGAACGATTACAAATCGTCGTGGTGTTATTTTGAAAAATACACTTGTCTCTAATTGATAATAGACGAAGCCGCGCGCGAAGTATAAACACTATTATCGCGACGACTTATCTCGCGCACACGGTCGAGTCAACAAATGCTCTTCTTCGAAGTTGCATAACGACCGAGCGTTGTGCGTCGTATATTTGGAACGTTTCTCTCACTCTCTGACTCTTTGCACTACGAAGCAGACGTCGTTTCGGCGAAACTTTACCGCTAAAGGTCTTAGAGGCCGGTTTCTAAGACATGCCGGACCGAAGTGCCGTTGGAGGCTAGAAATTTATGCAAATCTAGATAAGAAGCTCGCTACCCTCCACTGTCCGCTGTTAGAGGGAGGCCGAATCCGAGATGCTCGTATACGGGGGTATATGAAAGACCGAGACTAATACAACGACCGAAACTATATCCACGCCGAGAATCTCGTCTTGTCTCTCCACGCAACCGGGCCCGTTACGTTTAAATCAACGCTAGCAAAGTTACCTTGTTAGGCTGGCTATCCCATTACTAACGACGATCTCTGATCAGCTCTTAAAAATCTCCTTCTCGATGCTCTCTCTCCTAATAATCCCGCGGCAATAGAGTCTCGGTAATCACTTCCGAAACGATAACTCATCAAAAACGCTCACCCCGTGCTCACCGCACAAAAGCACACTTGAAAGCCAAAAAAAGAAAAAAAAGAAAAAACAGAAATACTCCAAAAGCAAAAAGGAGAAAAGGAAAAATAGGGAAATCCGCAAGCTCGCCTCGTAGCGCGTTCCGGCTTATCCGTCAAAGCGCGTGCAAAAAGACAAAAACAGGGGAAAAATCGGGGAAAGCGCTAGGAGTGAAATAGAGAGAAGAAAGCGCGACTGCCGTTGGGAAGAGGGGGGGGGGACAGAAGGGGTCCTCAGGCGGCAACTACGTCGTGGCGCGTAATTGCTTTCAGGGCGAAGGATTGGTGTCTGCGGATATGGCCTCATAAGCGGGTAGCTCTTCTCCCCCCCTTCCACTGAGAATTCGCAGCTTTTTTCCACGACTCGCAAAGAGAGACTGCGGTGCTTTTTTCGGTAGCGTCGCGCGCTGGCGCGGTCGGGCAAACAAGCAAACGACAAGCCGCGTGTGTTCCCCTCCTGAAGCCTGCGAGCCTGCAGGCCTCAGCACATTGCTGTGTATCCCGCGGCTTACGCGCCGGCTAGTGTTTTCATATTGCTTGGCCGCGCCGCTGGCAGCCGTCGCCGTCGTCTTTTTTATTCCCTACGTCGCGCTTGGGCTTTTCATCTCCTACCCTCTTGGCAGCTCTCACCCCTCCTCTTGCCCCTTCGGCCTCCTTTACCTCGTGCGGCTGCAAGGGGATGGTACACAGGTTAGAAGAGCGGCCTGAGTGTGACTTAGGTGTCTCTCGGCGAGAACGGGGGCAGACAGCAAGATGAGAGCCAGAAGAGGAGGAGGGGGGGAGGCAACACCTTTCGGCACTGTCAGCTCAAAAGGAGAGAGCTCCGCGAGAGCCTCGAGAGGCACGCGAGAAAGAGTTAGAGAGACAGAGTGTATGTGTGCGAGAGTCAGACAAGTCTCCCTCTAACCACCCCGTCCCCCTCTCCTGAGCTTGCGGAAGCTCGCTTACGTACGCGCGTGTTTGCGCCGAGGCAGCCAAGTGCCAGCGGGAAATTCTCGAGGCGCACACCGCGCGCAAGAGAGAGAGCAGCCCTCTTCAGCCGTACTACTATGAGAGTTCGCGAGACCCCCGCCTCCTTACCCCCCGGGGCTCAATACACGCTCGCTTGCAAGAGAGAAAGAGAGAACACGTAAGGTGATGAAGGAAGATAAAGCAAGATTAGAGACTGTTTGCGCTCTCTCGCGCTCGCTGCAGCTTGGCTAACAGGGTAATTGCTCTTTTCCGCTTGGCGCCTCACTTTTCGCTCTCTTAACTCTATCCCTAATCTTTTTTTTTTTTACAAACTACTAATCAATTTTTGTAGTGTTTCTAAACTTATCTTTTATTTTAATTAATCTGCGTAATGTTTGTATCTGATTCTTTTTTAATTATCAACATTAAAATAATTCCCTGTTTAACATGAAAGAGTGTCAGAAGAGCTTTTTAAAGAAACGTAACGCTCGTTATACGAGGTAATATTTTCACGAGCGATTATTAAAAATTTTTCTTTCCGATAACAAAGAAGCCCACTCGTCGTTACAAAACTTAATACACCTCCAGCAGCTCTTTTTATAGCGGCGCAAAGGTCCCGAAGCTGAAAGAGCCGCGTAAAATTCGAACTAAAGACCAAAGCCGACTTTTGCGCGCTAATGACCAAGAAATCCGAGTTTACTCGCTGTATAAGGAAGACCACTCGAAAGAGCCGTATAGAAAAGTACATGCGCTCGCGAATCTCCAAGACTCAAGAGTGAGAGGTGGTCGGGGAGGCCGAGCCCCGAGTAATACCGGCAGTGGTCAAGGAAAAGGACAACGGCTGAGAGTCCGGCGGAGAAAAAGGCTTGGCGAAACGCTTAACTTTAAGCCGGCGCTAATGAGAGAGCGAAAAACGAGACGCGAAGGAAGGCGAAGGTCTGATGTGCGCGCTATATGGCGAGCGGTAACAAACGGAAGGAGCTTTTAGTCTTTGACTCAAAGTCCGGCTACTTTTCCACTCTGAAAAGACTTCCGGCTGCTACACTGCTGTAATTTGCTCGGCCGATATGCGCACTCGTACGTCTTTATATAGAGCCGAGAGAGAGAGAGAGGCTTGAGAAGCTTCAAGTGACGTGGAATGCCTGCTGGAAAAGTCGCAAGCTCCGAGACTTAATGCGAAAGAGAAGTTCTGCTGCTCTTCGTCCCATTCGCTTACCTTTTTTTAATACCCTTGGGATTTTTCTTTTGTCGTTAATTATTAACAGAGTCACTGTGGTAAGACTGTTTTTTTAATCTGTGCATTCATTCGTAGGAAAGAACTATGTTTATTTTTAGATTGAGATACTTTTGAAAATTTTAAGTCTTTCATTTTTATTGTGTGACTGTACGTTTGAATAATCCTATCTGAGAAGATAAAATAAGAATGCGGTCCAAAATATTTAATGTTGTGAGATTCTTGAGTAAACAAGTCATTGTAGACTTTTGACGAAGAAATTGAAAATTTCGTTTATTTACATTGTAATTTAAACGATTCCTTTTGGGGTGGTTAATTGCATCATTAAATAAACAATCAATGATAATATTTTGTAGAAATTTTCTGTTGAGAATAATTTATTTCTATGAATAATGTTATATATAAGCCAATGTGGAGTAAAATTTAGATTTGTCTATATTTTCAAATATTAATTTATAAATACATGCATTTCTGACAGTTGTGTAATGAAGTTGTAACAATTAAAAGTAATTACGGTAATCAAAATAAATAGTTTTTAATTAGTCCTTGTAATTTTTTTGGCTTGGTTCTACGTGTTTAAGATTCCTTCTGGCTTCTTGAAGCTGTTCGGCGGTAATTTTAACTTGGCACCGGTTGGCGTATCTGTGACAGACCAGTTCTACCTTCTTTGAGCAACAATCATCTGATGTGGTGCACTAAAATTGCAAAAAAATTGTTAATAGATTTGTATTCAAAAGCCATACTACCAATAATATAAAGTGATTGAGAAGAAAAATTGGAATTACAATTGTAAATTTCAATTTACGGTAAATAATGTAAAATAAAAGCTTAGATTCAAATTTTTTTAAGGAATTAACATTGATTTTTTAAGTTGAGAATTTAAAATTTTAAATGAATTCTTCACACGTCTTAAATGTTCACATGTTTAATTTATGTTGGTCAGTCATATGACTACAAGAGGTCTTATTAGCATACATGAGATTCAAATTACGAAGTCAAGGATCCAAACACTATTTAATTTGATACGTCACTTGATAATTTAAATATAATTGCCTAATATTTTGAATATTTATATTTTGAGTTCATGATATATAAAAAAGTTTTCAAGACTCACAAATTACGTTAAAATTTTTATGAATATTATTAATAGTAAAAAGAACAAGTTTTTGATAATAAAGTAGAATTCTTAAAATTCATCGCCTTCTTTTAGTATCAACTAGATATAAAGTAAGTTATTAAAGTAAGAGTGCAATACTCTTCAGTAGCGATTAAAACTCTTATCATAAATGACTAATCGAAAGCTTTTTTATTCCATTTTTGTTTACTTACAGGGTCACCATGTTTAGCAGCACAAGTCGATTTGGATTCTAGAGTAGCTGCAGAGATTAAAGTTGTGGCAAATAAGGCTACCAAAGCGAACAGAATAATCTTCGACATTTTGAAAATGTGAGTGATTCTGCAACGTTTTTGAAAAAAACCATATTAATTAAATAGTATTGAAAATTTTGTATTTTAATGTATCTACGTTTTATATTTATACGATAAAAAATGTCTTCCGATTTGTTGAATTAAAAAAAATTATAACGATATGAACGTTGTCTTAGTTGCACGTTACAAAGTAACTGCGAATCTTTATAAGGTTAAACTGCAAACAAGGTCGTATAGATAGAACTGTGACTCACGGGCATATGATAGTTTCTCAGCACAAACAAAGAGTGTTTAAAGACTATTCTTTTTCAAGAAATTCGCAGATAAATAATATTTTTAACTTTACATTGTATAATTATTTTGTATATCAAATACAATATTCGACTGAGATTTTCCACAATGAAAATGATACTCAACGCGTAGATATCAAATAAATCGAATTACATAACAATGTTGTTGTATTTACGAAAACAAATACTTTAAGCAAATCGTAGAATCGTCATTAACTCGTATTAACAGTGATATTCTTAAAAATGAAACTAAATCTAGATAATAAATTGAATTTGCACTAATTTGTGTAGTCGTTAAAAAATAACGTGTAAAATGCGTGCTACTCACAATTAATCTCGTTAAAAACACAAACTGCTTCTTAACTAAGAGACACGAACTGCTCAGTAGTTGGTATTCAACTGACTCTGGCTTGTTAAGAGTTTCCTTTTTATACGACGAAGGCTTCGCAGTCTCGGATTTTACGCTACATCATTTATTCCGGCCAATCTAACTGGTTCTTTGTTGATCTCGGGGAATGATCTCGTTTCCCATATTAAATCGTTGCGCACGAATTCAACGAATTTCTTTGTTTACAAATTAAATTTCTTAAAATAAGTAAACAGTTTATGAGATCATACAATACACGGAATACGATTTCTTTTTGCTCCCTTTTTTTATTTTGACGAGTTAATGTAGTGAGGGTATGCTTTAATTAATTTTATTTAAAACAAAATAATCTGTTCATAAATAATAAATGTTACTTTTGTGGGTTAATCTTTTTTAAATATTTTTTTTTATACAATTGATTAGGTTCAATTGGTAAAGAGGAAGTGAAAAAGCATGTGGAATTATTTATTGAATGAAAGTTAACAAAAATATTCCATGCGCTCATTAACTTACTTTTTAAAATAAACAATTTTTATTGTTAAGTAAACAGATGATTATAAAATATTTCTTAAATTATACAAAAATTAAATTACTTTTTATTTCATCTAAAATTTACAATAGATTCACAGTATAGATTGATTAATAAAATAAACAAGTTTTTTCATCACAAATTTTGGTTGGTAATATTATTATTTCAAATTGAAGACCTTTGGAGGAAATGGCCCATTTCCTATTGGTCGTTTATCCATTCCGAATATGTTAAGACCGTATGCTGGTATACATTTAGCTAAATAAGAAGGACATTGTAAACCTCGGCAACAGTCTTCGTAAACGCGACACTTGTAATGAGAATAATAATTGTTAACTGATGTACGAATAAGTTTTCGTGATAATTTTATTTACCAATACTTACATATTGCAAATAAGGGGTACATTTCCATTCAGCAAATGCAATATTGATGAATAAGTACACCACAAGACAGCAATAAACTAATTTTGCCATTATTCGAAACTAACTCAGCTCTAGAAACAATGAGAAATTTACATGTTCGCTATCTCTACTTGTAAGAAATAATCACTGACTTAATTTATGTAACAGTTATTAATATTATTAAAATAAAATTTTAATTTATCTTTAAAAAATAAAATAGCATTAATTGTGTAGTAAACAATATATCCTCTGACACGTACTTGTATCTACTTTTAAATTCAATGATATGCACAACAATAAGTTAAGAGTAATATAAAGATGACACTGACAACTGGGTTTTTCGTACTACTTGCTTCGCTACTTATAACATTTTACTATCTTATCATGCGTATGTATACCATATAATGGCTTTCACCTCTTTCCCGCGAGGATAAAATATGTGTTGAAAAATTATCACAAATCGTCTATAAATAAAGTACGATTAAAAAATATGCCAGTAGCAATGAACTTTATGTTTTAAATTATTTTACAATTATTTTATATCTTGGAATGCAATAAAAATTAGAAAAAAAATTAGAAAAAATACTATATAGCGAGGGTTCGTTTAATAAATTTTTAAGTAATACTTATTTTAGCTGAATTAAAACTTATTTATTGATTATTTTTACATGAAATTCAAACACCTAATTTTGAAAATTGAAAGGCAAAAATTAATCATATTAAGATTGTACAGCAGCAGTAGAAGGACGAGGAGTCGTAGTCTTTTGCTTAGTGCATCTGCCGGCCCACGGATTGCAAATTAGTGGCGCACAACATTCCGAATCTGCCGAGCACTAAAAAATTCCGCATATAAAATTAAGTTATTAGAAACTTTATTTTAAAATTCAATCCTTTAATATTTCCAATAAAAAAATAATGTAACGACACTTACAATGCGACCTCCAGGCTTACAAGGCTGATCCTGAGCAACGACCAATGTCATAGCCAAAAAGGCAACGAGGAAAAGTATCAAAGTTAACTTTGCCATTTTGAAACTATAAAAAATTATCGATATTATTGAATGTATTACTTATTAATACATCCGTTTAAAAAAATGTACATTTGACACTTGTAATATTAAATGCACTTATTCAAATCTTTTTTGGTTTTGTAATTATCTAACATTCTGAGGCAATTTGAAAATGTTTTCCCAACTGTGCTTATGAATGTAATGTATTTGAAAGTTTTACGTCATATAATATGAACAAGAAAATAAACTTTATTAAAAAATAAAAAATTATTGATACTTTTTGTATGTATTTTCAACATTTTCTTGGCAATAGTTGTTGAAGTAAAACTTACCTTAAAAGTGTTTCTACAGTTGTCAATTGATTGGGCTGTACGTGCAATGAGTCGACGATAACTTTAGCATCGAGCTTCGTCCTTTTATATGTTTCATTTGTGATAAACAACTAAGATAGGCTCGTCACTCTGCTGGGGGGACTTTCTTTTCCATAGGTGTGTCTTATCTTATTTACTAAGTCTAATCTTTGACTAATAAAAAAAAACATTTGCGTTATTCACAATATTATTATTATTTAATCAGTATAAAAATAAGAAAAAAATTAGCGTAGATGCATTAAAGAAAATTTCATATTGCTTACTCCATGGACATTTTGTTTTTAATAGGCTTCATTCTTTTAATAGTTTTTACAAGTCTTATAAATCTTTAGTAATTTCATGGATAGCAGTCAATTCTGAAATATTGGGATTGTCAATGAGTAAATGATAAATGTGGTGATACATAAAAGTTATGAAAATTTATTATAAGACCTCTTTTTAATGTTAAATCAATATATCTTACTTTGAAACTGTTACGTTATGATTGTATTAAATATTAAGTTTATTTGTATTCAATTATTTAAGCAATTGCAAAATGTTTTGTTTTTGCTTAAATTTAAATAAGTTAGTGGCCGTATCAATAAAATTAAGGTTATATAAAAAACATTAAAATTAAAATTTTACCTAATATAGTAAGTAAACAATAATGAAGTATGAAGATTATTGATTTTCATTTTAATTTATTTTTTATTTACACCATAAGAAAATAGTATATGGAGAAGAGACTTATTAAATTATTGTGTATATGAAAGCTATATCACTTAAAAACATAAAATTATATTATTCTTAGGCGAGGTAATATAGTTACTTCAAAGATCGTAATAAAGAATGAAATAATTATTATTGTACAATAAAATATAAAACATTCGTAAAGACAATTATTGTGGTTCCAAATATTTCTTTCCGACTCGATATAAAAATAAAGCAAGCAAAGATATCGATAAGAAGCGTTATTTTCCTTCATAATTTTACGCGATGCAATCGTTCAAAATCATCTTATTATATACGGTAGAATTAAAAGCATCATGCGCGCACACAACACGTGTCGTTTTCTTCCCGAGTCGCAGTCGCTCACACTGCACTGACGCGTAAGTAATTGTCAATGGAACATTACCAAAACATTTACAAATATTCCTGGGAATGCGTATAAATATCAACAAACCTTTTCCAAATGGTTTTTGTATTTTTATAATTATCTGGTCGATCTAAGACTTTTTTCACTTTCATTTCCTATTTTCCATTTACGATGTTTAAAATGCATATATTAATTTAATGTAAACAATGGTACTTTTTCTCTTTAAAAATTGTCCATTACATACATGAATGCAATTTAAAATTTAAAAAAATCTTAGCCGAGCCGTAGTACTGCTAAAGAAATTTTCCCGAGCCAGTTGAAAATATTATCTTCCCGCAGTCAACCTGGTGGTCGAGAGCCCGTCATACGTTGGCAATAATTGTTATCCAGTTCGTAATATTCCAAATGGCATCGCGTACTCCGGCTCTCGCACCTCGTGTCGACGTTACGCAGCTGGCCCCGTGTAACGCGGCCGCCAGCGAGCAAAACCTGTCGGCGGCGACGTCGTCGCACCAGGCGCGCGAAAACCGCTCCCAAAATTGATTCAATTGATATTTCCCGAGGGAGCGCAAAGCCTCTTCGATGGCCCCGAAACCCTGGCCGTGCTCCCGTCCCAATATTTTTGGCCGCGAACTGCCCCTTTCCTCCTCTTCCTCCCCCCTAACCCCGCGGTTCGTTGACCTCCTCTCCGCTGACATCCCTACGGTTCGGCACTAGCCCATCCCCTCCCCCCACTCCACTTTTCCTGCAGTCGGTGCGGGCAAGCTCGCGCGGATAGTCGCAATTCGTTATAGAGCCGAGCGAGGACCTAGGCGAGACGCTGTGCAGCCCATTTGCACATAACATTTTCGCCTGGCGCGTTCTACATAGGCCAGGGCCAGCAGTTACCCTACCACCGGAGCTGGCCGTGTGGCCCGCCTTAATTAAGCTCCACGTCAATTAGTTGGATTTATCGACAGGTGCGCTGGCCCTCGTGGCTGCCGAAAATTTTGCCTCCTAGGCCTATAGAGAACTCTTTGAAGACGGTTAGGCGTAGTTCTTTTCTATAACTGATGACAAGTTTTACGCTTTATTTCAATTTCTCTCTGCCAATTACTCATCGTTTAATTATTTTAATGTTTTGCTGTTTTGCGAAATATCGCAATTGGTAACTAGTACTATTTTAAACGATACATGACAATTATTTAGAGAGAAATGAAATAACGTAATAAAATTTTATATTGTTCAAATGATTTAAAAGTTGTACCGATAAAAGCAAAAAGAATCTTTGTTGATTCCAAAACAATTTATTATCTGTACTGTTATCAAACCTGTTGACTTTCAGTAAGTACTCACCATTTGTTTTGTTCACGTTTTTTTTTTTCAAAAAGAACATTTCTTATTTATTTATTTTCGAGTTAGATCTAATTGTATCAAACAAGTACACTCGTAGAAAAATCTTAAGCTCCTGCGTATACAAATTGAAAATAATGTTTGAAATTTGAGCAATAAAAAGACAGTGGATAGGTATACAAACAACAGAATAACAGTTCCAATTCCCTTTTTCGCCAACGGTCGCGTCTTAAACTGAAATACGTCATGTTGTCAGTGTCCAAACGATAACAAACTGTCCCAAAGTCCTACAAATCTCGCGAATGACCACGACAAAATCTAGGCACGCCATGAGCAATCGCACAAGCGCGCGCGTACACAGCAAATCTTTAGGAACATTCGCGACGTCGCCAAGATTCTCCTTCGAGCGATAAATCTCTCGCGGTTTTCGCTCCAAATGTATTGCTTCGGTCCGAGGATGGGGGGGGGGGGGCTCCGTGCCACAAGGCATGTTTCTTCTTCTTCGGCTCGAGGGTGTCTCCGCAGCTGCCAAAGCTCCTCGCGCAGCCAGCGCACCACGGCAACTCGAAGAGGTATACGGAGGTAGGGGGGAGGGGGCTAGAGGTGAGGGCGGGTAGAAGGACAATTTGATAATTGGATCTGCGGCGACGCCGTGATTTACCGTATATGGCGCGGCGGGCCGGGCTTGACCAGCCGAACATGACTTCGGCAGCCGAGCCGCGCGGCGAAATTGCCAGTAAAAGGGGAATCCCGCTGCAAAGAGAGACACAGCGCGCTTCCTCTCCCCGTGCAAGCGCGCGAGCTCCGACATTCGGCTTGTCCGCGAATCAGCTTAAAGCGTAGAGCACTTGTCCTCGTAGGCCCGTCGTCGACGTCGTCGGTTTAGTTTGCGTACCCCCCCCCTCCTCCGCCCAGTCGGTAAATGGCCTCTACCCGGTCAAAGTCCCCGATTCGTTCTATACATACAAGGCTAGACACTGGAGTTGCCGGTTACGAGTAATGCTCGCGTCTATACTGTCTTCCACACATCTACTCTCCGACACGGAAAGTAATGCAGGTTCAAATTAATTTTAATAAGACTATTTGCTTCTGGGGGGCGGCATAATTATTTTAATTAAGCGTTCAAACGTCGTGGATGCACACACGCGCGCGCTCGATCGTTCGTATTCTCGCTAAATTCACGACTCCGGTTATACTCTTGGCTAAGCATGCCGATTTTTCCTCGGCCGCGATGCGTGAAAATCGAGCAAACTGCTAAGCCGGCTGATAAATCCGTCTGCGGCAAAAAAAAAGAAACATCTGCATAAACACAACTCATTAACACGAGAAGCCCCGAGGTGTGCGTCTGCCGCGCGTGAAAAGCCTGAGCGGGGAAGAGCATCAGCTTTTCTCACTGTACTCCTGGCATTTTTTCAAGAAAGAAGCTTGCTTAGCGCTCGTTGGCCTACAAAAAATTAATTGCTCCTAAAACGTTGGCGTATTAATAAATTCACGGGGCGACGGAAAAACAGCGGGTTTTCCAACGGGTACAACCTCACCCTCCGCGCCCTCCCCTCCTCTACCCATTTTAAATTCCTCGCTTGTTCATCGCCGCGAGGCAATTATATAAAGTATTTCCCACCTTACTAATTAAAAAAAAAAACAGGCAAATAAAGGCTTACAGTCGGAGACAGGTTCGCGCGCGAGAGAGCGAGAACCCGTAAGACACGAAAGAATTTCTTTGCTCTTTACCATACGCGTGTGTCGTTCTTGCCGAGGAACGCGCGGTACGTGCATATGCACAGACGCGTATATATGAGCTCTCTCGCGCGCGCAAATCGCCGTAGACGTTAATTAATTAAACGCGGGCAATGAAAGAGCGCGTCGGAGCGCTCGCCTTTCCAGCCCTCCTCCCCCCGCATCCCTCCTTCCGAATTGCCGCAAGAGAAGGAAGCACGCGAACATTAAAGTGCATTAATTTCGCGAAGCCTCTGAAGAAGAGAGCGAGAGCCGCCGGCACGCGTCAATTAAAGTCCTCGCCAAGAACGACGAGAGGGCTGGGGGGGGGGGGCGAGTCAAAAGAAGCGCGCGAAAGAGCTTTAACGCCACCTTGCCCTTCTCCCTCCCCCATCAACGCCGTCACCCTTCGACATTGGTTTCTTTTCCCGCGTGCAGTGCTCTCGCATCAAGGTTTATACTTCGCTCGGCAATATAAGAGAAGGAGCAAGCGTTACACGGGCTATACGAAGGATTGCGCACTTTCCGGATGGGCTCACTCGCGCGCGCGCGCGGCCTCTGCGTCAAATGCCGCGCGAATGAGGCGACGAATCGTAAAATAAAGCGCCTAAAGCCCCGAGCGTACGCCGCGACGTTTTTTTTCTCTCTCTCTCTCTTTTCTACTGTATAGGCGCTTTGCGCGTCTTTGACGACCGCCTGCCCCTCCCCAGAACCTTTCCGGATCCTTTGCACCTACGACTGACGCCTCGTACTTTTGTCCCTGCGCCCGAGCCGTGAAGACGGGCTTAATTTTGCGAGCGCCGCCGAAGCAACCCCCCTTCGATACTGCTGCGCCGTGAGATGCAAGGCCAATTTGGACTAACGTGTAGGCATATAGTTAATTATTTATGATTAAGGCGATAAATTAAGGAACATCGGTGTCGTTGAATTAACTCCGATGATGATGAGGAGAGTTTTATGGAGGGTTTTTCTTTCGTTTTGATAAAAAAAAATATGTAGCAGGGAAAGTACTGTTATTCTTTTTTTTTTTGTGGAAAATTGAACTGGCATGCAAATTTACTTTCAATTGTTGTTTCTTTTTAACCTTCCATTTTTACATCTAGCCCGACGCAAACAATAAAATTTGCATGGAATGAAAATAGTAAAAAAAGCAGCGAATATAAAATGTATATTGCACTAGACGAAAAAAAACACGCGCGCGCATCATTTAATTGCTTGCAAAGAAGGTGCAAACGTATATACGCCGCTAGAGATCAGCGCTCGAGAAATAAGCCCTTGCTTTGTTACGTCGCTCTCTTGTTGTTTTTTTTTTATTTGGTAATAGTAGCGACACGCTCGTCAGCCGAGTAAAAAACTTTAAAATAAACACGAAACTGCATTATATCACGGTATACATTCCATATTTTACGCTGCCATCTGCCGTTGTCCTTTACTTTGTACAAATAAAGATGCGAAAAATACCCCTCCGCCGCCCCTTCCTCCTGAACAGACGAAATAACGCGGGTAACAAGGCCACATGAAATATTTATATGGCGTTATACGTAGCGATTTAAATAATCGCGAAAAGAATCGTTGACACACACACGTATAATCCTCGAATTCTTTTCTTTATCAAACATTGAAATTATTGTTGCGCATTAAAAATCCCCTCGGACGCGCGTGTGTTTCTCTGCGCCTCGTGTATTTAAATAAGGAACTACGCGGCGGATTCATAAAGAAGTTGTAAAAGAACAAAGCATTCGGCTGGAAACGAACAAGTTGAGAAAGAGAGCGAGAAGAGCGGAGAGAAAGGCACACAAGTGAGAATACAAAGTTTTGCCTCGCTCGCATTATTTTCACGGCTCCGGCAGAGAGTAACTTTAGCGATGTGTTTTCGTGCCAGGGCTTCTTTATGCTCGGACTCCTGTGTTTTTTTTAAAGCCTATAGCCGAGTAGTTTAACAGTTTTCTTTTACTGTAAATTGGCCCCCCCCCCTTGCATTTCTCTTTTACCGCACATAACCATTTCTCTCTCTCTCTTTTTTTTCCGCGTCCGTCGGACTTTCTTTCGTTTATCTTATCTTCCTCGAATGTTTGCGCATTAAAGAGAAGGAAGTGCTGGGCTCGCTGATTCGAAAAAAAAGAGTCGCGCGGAATCACTGCGAGAGGAGCGTTTATTACTTCGCCCGGCGAAGCGGACGTAATACGCGCGCGCAACCTTGAGCCTCTTAAAAAAAAGCTCGAATCGGCAGCGGAACTGTAATGTTTATCGCGTCGTACGTAAAGCTCCGCAGCTGTCGTATCTCTCTCTACCTGCGGCGTGAAAAGTAAAGAACGCATGCCGCATTCTTCAACTTTTATCCTTAAGCTGAAACAGCTGAACTTTCAGCAGCGGAAACGTCGCGAGAGTGTGTATCTCTTTGGCTAAACTGAAGAACCCGCATTCTCGAAGGCTTATCTTTTTACAAGCTCCGGCATTATTTTTTTAGCGTCTTCAACGGATCGTCTCGCAAAGTTTTCAACAATTTCACGAAATTAAGCAACGACAACGGAACGAACGTATAACGACTACAACACGTTAAAAAAAATATCAAAGTTAAAGTTAGGATAGATAGAGCGCTGTAAGTGTATCCTCGCGTCGTCTGCCGCTCTCTCCCAACATGCCATCAAATCGACACCCTATAAGAGGTCGCAGTCGATAAACGACGCCGTACTCTTAAGACCCGTGGCTTCTAAAGTGCCCCCAAAACCTCTCAACTCTCGACGGACGCGCGTGTGTATAAGTAAAAGGTTTCGTGGCGCTAGGGCCATTTCCCCAGCAATTTCCTGGGGGCGAGTTTTTCAAGCGAAGTTTTTGAGAGTCGACCCCCCGCCCCTGAATCCGGCAACCAGCCTGTCACCGAGGCCGTGAAATATTCTCGTAAGTAGGCGCGCTACGGCTAGAGGACAGGGGTTTAGTCTGACCACCCTTACCAAATGGTTATACGCTGAGAGAGAAAGAGAGAGAGAGAGTTTGCCAGGCGGCCGCGCCTTTGTCTACGTGCAGATGCTAACTGCCCCAACCAATTCGCAATATTGAACGCCGACAAGGCGATTTGTGCTTACTCTCCCAAGGACCCTTTCTCTCTGTCTCTTTCAGTTCTCTTTGGTCTTAAGTACTATTTCGATTATTGCTTCAGTTTCTTCGTAACAACGAAGAACCGTAAGTGTCGTTTTTGTAGCTATTTCCAAGATGTGTATGTTGGTTCAACTATTTCGAGAAAACCAATATTTTTGAATGCTATAAAAACGTATAAATGTCTCTTTTCGATATCAATAATAAAAAAAAAGAATCGGTTGTTCGAAACTGTATACATGTATGAATACCTGAAATGCTGCTTAACACCTTGTAGACAAGTATCGCCGGTTGCCCACTGCAGGCGATGATGTAATTTGAATTTTTATCCATTTTTAAAAGAGCTTTATTTTTAAAATAAATACGCATAGTCTATTGTACTGGTCTATTTTTTATTAAATCGAGCGTTTTCAAATAGTTTTACCTTGGTTTTACGTTATTAAATCTAAATGGTAAACACTAAAAATAAATAGAAAAATGGTATTTCGGTTAAATAATATTTCGAGGTAATACAATTATTAATAACTACGTAGTTATAATAGTAAAAAGATAACTGTGTAGTTGAGAAACTACATTTTGTTCAATACGTAGGAGACAAAATTACGTAGACAGATATTCATAGATTGCTATTGATTTGAGTCATAATAGGTTTTAATTGTCTGACTAATAATTTATTAAGGTCTTTAAATTTCATTTTCATCTCCATTCTTTCTATTTTATTTACTTAAAAAAAAGAAATCAAAATGTATTAACTGAATTAAAAATTTATCGTTAATAATTACGAAGTCTATAGAACGTTATTCTTCATTGGATTTGGACAAAAATTTTCCAACCCCCAGGTGCTTTTCACGGCAAGCCCGACAAAACTTTGGCAGTTGATTTGCCATGTCGCTAATGACATCTCTCGAGGAAAGTTCGAACCGATGTAGGCATGCATACGCACTCAGTACTGCCTTACATTGGCGAGCAAAGGCAAGACAAGGACAGTCGTAACGAGTCGATAAATATGTTTCCTGCTTTCTGCTATTGAAAGCTGCATTTCTACGACTTACTTGCATGCTACGAAAAGATTAAGTTTAATATAAAAAAATAGGGGTTCCCTGAAAAATTTTAATTTTCATTATTTTCTTGTAATGCAATGTAATGCACTGTGTACACTAGAAATTAATTAAATATTTTTCAGATATTTAAAAAAAAATTTATTTCAAAATTTAATAAAAAAAATGGCATATTTGTTGTCGCTAAGCAAATATCTGTCTACAGCAAAGAACTTGAAGCGTCAATGAATAAAAGTAATAAAAATTTCTTGAAAATCCATTTCAATCGAAAGTGCATTTTACCAAGCGCATATGAGCGCCGGCAACGTTACACCGAGTGGACAGTCATTCCGTCACGTCCGTCCGACAACGAAGTCCCTGAAAATCGAACGCTTACAGCAAGCAAGTTGTAATAATCACTTTAAATATTGACGAAACCCTTCAATAGCCAAGAGTGCGCCCAACAAAACTTTTCCAATCCGGCTCGCTTGCCCGGACAAATATTAAAATGCACAGCAGAGCAGCGGCTCTCTTCGGTCGACCTTTACAATAAGCCCGACAAAATAAAGTCATATTAAAAGATCAAAACGTTACGGGGGCAGAGACACGTAGGGATAGCTTTTTCTCTCCCTCTCGCGTGATATAAGCGCGTCGCAGGCGCAATAGAGGAAGAGATAAAAAAAGAGAGCGACTCGCTCGCTCTCGCGAGAGGACATGGAGCCGAAGAATGCGCGCGAGCTACTCGTTTATCCAATCGATCGAGCTGAAAATTTCCTAGCCCTTGATTAAGATCGCAAGGGTCACTTGAGTTTTCAATCAAAAAAGGAAGCCCCCGCCACCCGCTGCACACTACAATCCTTCCTCCCCCCGCCCTATACTTTCTGCTCCCGACTCCTTTTTCCCCATCTCGCTCTCTCTCTTCTTTCTCGCTTTTGTTTTTTATCTCTCGTTGGCGCATCGCGTGAGAGAGAGAGAGAGCACCCCCGATACCCCAGCCCCTGACAACATTAAATCCAATTTCCCAGACGTTCACCGCACTCTCTATTTCGAGTCCACCTCAACGCCACCGCTTTTCGTCCCTCTGCCCCCCACCTAGTCCCCTCTGCTCCGCTGTAGCAGCGATTCTTTTTTCTTCCCATCAAGCGCCGGCACATCAGCGTCCTTTTTCCCTCCTCTTTTCCCCGCGTTATGAATATACGATTTTTGCCTTGTGACGGATTCGCGTCGGACTTGCAATTATATACTTCTGCCGGGCGCATATAAGCCGCCCGCGCGCACTCGAATATGTATATATTAGCTCGTATTGCGGCCGGTTATGGGAATAACGTTTTTCGTGCACTTGATTAATAAGGGCCGAGCAGCCAGCAGCACCGGTCGCGAATCTCGTTTCTCCCGGTCATCCCTGTTTTTTTTTTCTTTTTATTCTTCCCCCTTCCCGTCCACCAATGCGCTCGAATTATTCCCAACTCTTGCTCTCGGCATTTTATTGCTGGGATACGCGCGTACGCGCACTCAACCCCCTTTTTTCCGGCGCTTATTTCCGAGCATATATTGTAGTTGATGCAGGACTGATGCTCTCCGGGACACACTCGGCGATTTTATCAAAATTTCAAGTGGCCTCCCCTTTCTTCCCTTCTTTTTGCGTTGTCTTGGACGAGGTTCAGGCCACACCCGCTTGTTAAATCCGCACCTTGTTATACAAGTATCAGCCGTTTCTCATGAAATTCAATCAATATCGATATCCTACAGTCTTTCCAGTCAAAAACAGAGCGAAAATTGAGTAACAAGCTTTCTCAGGCTGATCAACTGATTTTTCACAGTATTCAGTAGTAACAGCGGCATCAGTAGTGCGTCAGTAGAGTGCTAGTAGGCTGACGCGGACAGGCAGGCAAGCGCGTTGCAGGGTCAATTTTTCGCTCGGCCAGCCTCGCGCTTGGATGCAAGAGCGGACGCGCCGGCGCGCACCGAGCAAGGGGGGTTTTATACGAAACGAGAGGAGAGAGAGAGGAGGACGCGCTTTACGCGCGCGGGCATAAACAAGTGCAGCGCGAGAGAACGCGCGCGTCGATAATACGGCAATGGAAGAGAGCGAGCGAGCGGTGCAGCCCGGCAAAAAACAGAGACCAGGGAGGGTCAGCGCGATCCGAGTGCATACGCGAGAGCGAGTGCGAGAGAGGATGAGCTGATTGGGGTGCAGGCGGGGGGAGGGGCAGAGGGAGAAAGAGCAGCTCTCTATGCAGTTTAATTTATGTTGCATCAGCAGCATGGCCAGCAGTATCGCATTGGCAACAGTCGCAAACGCTTTTGTCGAGCCGCTAGTCGCGTGTACTCTCTCAGCCCCCCGATAAGCGCATATCCCGGCGTACATCTCGTTATCGTCGCGCCTCCTAGTGCATAGGCAGCGCGAGAGAAAGTCTCGCGAGACGAGAGCGCGAAGGGCCGCGCACGCACGCGCGCAAGATATAGAGAAAGAGCCTCTGCCCGAGAGCTCGTCTGTGTGAGCGCGCTAATAGACGAATGGGCTGGCCCCGCGGACTACGAGAGCGTCTGTGTGCGCGTAGGAGCGTGGGAGGGGGCCGCAGAGCACCTACGCGCATACTGCAGCTGCAAGTCTCGCTCGCCGCCGCCATGTTGCTCTCGGCGCAGCCGCTAACGCCGCCGCCGCCGCCACCGCTCTGCTATGCTGCACCTCCTCGCGGGGATGTCGAGCTGCACAGCTCGCTCTCGCTCTCCCTTCCTCTTTCTGCACGCCGTTCGCCCAGCCTCGCCTAAGGTAATGCACTTTTCACTCGACGCGCCGACATTGCAGTGGAGGGACTCTCATGGATGCTGCGCAACTGCAGCGATGCACTGGCGAGAGATCCACTCCACAGCACGTTCTTATTTTCCATGACCTTTTCAATATACCTCGTTATCGTGATGTTTTTTTTTTATTTCACTTTGTTTAAACGCAATTTTCATTTGTAAACCGATATGATTTAAAAAAGAAAGGATATTAATCGAGCTAGCCGACATTAGGAGGATAAACAAAGATCGCACTCTGCAAAGATGTTCTTCGTGGCCGTCGAAAGAACAAACGTTGACACAAGGAGTCCCTTACCCTACGGTATAATCGAGCTTCTTTTCTCGTAAGATCATAGGTAACCCGAGCCAAGAAAAAAGTTCATCAAGGATAGATCGGAGAGCCGACTTCTCCCCCCCGATAAACGATCGGTCAATATTTGAATACGGAACATCGTCCCCTTTGCTCTCTCTCTCTCTCTCCGTCTCTCTTCGTTCCTATCTCTACAAGCTCACCTTTCCGTCGTATCATTGCTGGCGTACCTTGGCTTAAGTCAGTTTGCAAGTGTCGAAGCAAACAGACTGACGATATTTGCCGAGTCTCCGAGGCTCTTGGCCAAATGATTAATGATCGCGCGACTGTGAATTCGTTAACGAGTCTCTGCTCCGTTCTAAGAAGGTTTTTTTGTTTGATTCTCCCTTCGACCAAGATGAACGTAATTGATCGGATGCTTTTTAAGTCATTCTTTTTCGTCCGTTTGACAACTAGATTTGCAGGTAAATTTGATTTGTGGTCGTGTTTTTATTTCTGTTCAATAAGACGATCTATTAAAAGTACTAGAAGGAGCGTACTTTTATCGAAATTAAAAAAATTACTTTATTAGAAAATAAAAAATAGGTATTTTTAGATTGATGAATTCTAATGTTTAAATTTATCGATATATTCGGATATAAACAAGTGGAAATATAACGTAAATAAAAATATTCTCTTTGAGAGCGCAGAAGTATTTGGCGTTAATTCAGGCGCGGAAAAATAAATCGCCCACGTAACGGAGAAACGAGCAGCTACTCGTGATGAAATTGTCCTTTGGCGAAGTAAACGTAGCCACCGTTCGATGGACAATAGTTGCGAAAGCCATGGAGGAGGAAACTGAAGCTATTGCCTGATAAATGGAGCCGTCCTACGTTGATAGATACCGAGAGCCTTACAGCTCCAATTCTTCACCTGCATGTCTGTTACAATTTTTCATTTTCTTTTTTCTTCCTTTATTCTTTTTTTTCATTTTCATCGTGTAATCCTGAGTATTTTTGAGAAAACAAGAGACTGAGAGAATCAGCTTTATGGCTGTATATTTCCAGCGCTTTGATTTTTATATTCTTCGCGGCATTTAAATGATTGATTTTGCTTTTAAAAATCAGAATTCAATTTCAACGTATATTTATATTTCATCTGTAAAAAAATTAGGATGTACCAACTTAATTTCAGTAATTTATTAAAAAAGTAAAATGAGGAATAATTTTTACGCAATATAAAATAACTCCAGTTGTAGTTTACGACTCTGTAGTTCTTCTGCATTAACATTTGATTTTTACAAATATTTGGTTTAAAATACAATTGCAGGAGTGCATAAAAATAGGCTTCAAATTTGTTAAAGTAATTGTTGAGTGAATATATATTACAAAAGAAACAAAGACAAATGCATTTTTTTAATAAAAAATTTATTTATCAATATATAAAAGTATAAAACGCTATAAATAATATGCAAATTTTTTAAAAGCACTACAAAAATTAAAGTCTCAATAATCAGTACTTTAATCATTCAACTTGGAGAACCTTGGGCAAATGGATATTGATCATTTGTTTCGAGATAATAAATACCAGGTGTCATTGGACTCCTATTTATACCGCCCAAAATAGCCACTTCGCCAGTACATTTTTCTTTTTCGATGTTATTTGCATCAGGGCAGCGTCGGCCGTAGAAGCCAGCTGTAGAACTCTGTAGCGATTCTGAATAAATAAAATGAACCCTTTGATGAGAGCAACTATTAGAGTTGCATCCCGGTTGTTTAATACCACCGTTTGGATAAAAATCATAGTGACCTAACGGCTTCAACATTCCACAATGATTTCCATTGGTATGAATGACTTCTACGTTGTAAGCATCTTGATCGGAGATTCGTTCACCTGGATTTTTGTTAGTTAAAAATGGCTCTGCTGGGTCTAATCCTGTAAAACAATTTTTTTAATTATACATCACTAAAAAAATTTAATTATTGTTGTCTTAAAAACATACTTCTATTGTGAATGAATATAATACATGGTAATAAACAAAGCTTTAGTATAATTTAAACATGTACATGCCTACGATATGATTCACTTTGTTTTTTGCGTGATAACCAGCAATGCCAACAACATGTGCGCCAAGAGAATGACCTATCAACGTTGTAGTATTTAGATTCATTCCGTGTAACTCCAAAAAATCGATCATTTTTGTCAAATAAAGTCCCACACTTTTTATTTGTTTTACAACAATCAAATAAATAGGAAACCAAAATCCACCAGTTTGATAATTATACCAATCCATAATAATGACATTAAAGTCTCCATTTTCTAAAAAAGCTAATTTAAAAGACAAATATTTAGTTTATTTGCTAACATTCAATTATACGAGATAACTACTACAAATTTGAAAAAAAAATTAATTTGTATAAAAATAACCATTGAAATATTTTTAATATTTACCTTTACTGGGACCCGCACAAGAATCGTGACTGCCAGCTCCATTAAATCCGTGAGTAATTATTCGAGTCGGTCTTTTTGGATCAAAGCTACTACTTTGCAAACTGTTTTCATCGTCAACACTGATCTCTATACCTTCTGGATGTTCATGAGTGTACAACTTAAATTTGATTTTTGATTCTATAGATCTACTAACAGTCTTGTTATTAACTACTAAACTAAATTTCTGAATATCAACAGCGGAAAACTAGAAATAATTAAATTTTCATATTACAATATTTGAATCAGAGAAAAAATTTTAATAAAAGAAATCTTACTTTATCCAAAGTACGAATGACACAAGATAATGCTGAATAAGAAAACTGACTTTTACACACTAATGCTTGTGATGCTATTAATATCAGAAACAGCCAAAACATTATTTAAAAATGCTACAATTTTTTATGTCAAGAGTTTTAACGAGACATTGATAACATCAAGCCAAAGTCAGTTTTTATATATACCCGTGCGAATGTAATTGACTTTTTCCCGAAACCTGCAAGATTTTTTGATAACAGAAAAGTTTAAGTGCTATTATCATGCCCAATCAACCAAGTATTAAATTACTAGCGGAAGATACAAGTTCCTTGTATAATGTAGACAATTAATCCAATGTAGAAGATTATGAATGCAAGCACGCATAGTAAACTTAAATACTTAAAGCGCAGATTATTGTTTCCTTAGAAAAATTTAAGTGAATTACTAAATTCTGGAATATCAAATTATCCATTAATATTGTCAAATTACTTAAGATATTTGTTTTATGTGCATCAGGTTTCATTTCATGTTTTGTTTGCTCGTATAATTGTTGATTTATTTTTTGTCTATGAAATTTTTTTCTGAACGATTCTCTTAATATAATAAAATAGTTAATGTCGAGCTTGCACCCGTTCAATTGAAGCTTTACTCTCGGATCTGTTTATGTCAGTAAGTTACTATTTTTATGATTTTGTAGCAAATTTTTTTTAAATTTAAGAACTGAAGTATAATTATTTTCAAAGTTATGAGATGTTTAAAATTTAAGTAATTTTTTTATTAAAGCATCTTATACTTCATTATTCAACAGAAATCATTATTTTTGTACAATACATTTTTATTCCATTAACGTATTTAATTTATGAGAAGCCTCGAGCCAAGGCACTGTCAGCGATTCTTTCTCATAACATCAATTAAATTTTATTTTATACAATAGGTAAATAAAAACAAAGGCTCATTATTATCATTTTATTTTTTAGACATATATACAAGATATAAATTTTAATTATTAGTAAACAATAATTACAAACAAATTTGAGAAATTCAGAAACAATTAAGAAAAATTAAAGATATAAAATATTTACATTATCAAAACATATCTATTAAATGCATGAAATTTATTGGGATTTGACATCGACGCTTAGCCCTCTCGTGAGAAAAGTTAGAACTAGCAAGTCCGAGCGAAATTGACCAATCCCGAGCGTTAAGCTCTCGTTTTCGACGGCCATATTGATGACGTATCGCCTAGGCCACACCTCCATGTCAAATCCCAATACTACAATCTATTTTCTAAATTAAAAGTATACTTTACAATCATATATGATTGAAATTAATGTCATGTTAGAAGCTACCGTATATTTACATGAGTATATGTTTAATTATAGTATACAAAATTTAAATTTATGGTCCTAATCCAAAAGGTGAAGCTTTTCCGGTTTTTAAATGATAAATTCCTTCTTTTGAATCGTGTCTACTTAAATTGTCCGACATTTGTACAATATCACCGTCACAATTTTCAGCTCTAGCAGAGTCTAAATCCGAGCACAATCTCCCGTAAAAATCATTGTTATTTTGAATTGAATCGGCATATAATTCAAAGGAACGCGAGTGCGCACAAGGGTTCATCAAACATCCTGGTTGTTTATTACCACCGTTTGGATAAAAATCGTAGTGACCAACTGGTTGGGACATTCCACAATCGCCTTCGTTGGTATGTATTACGTAAACAGTGTTAGCATCATCAGGTGATAAGCGGTCGGAAGGATCTTTATCCTCAAATTTTGGCCCTGCAGGATCTAAGCCTAAAACATTGTTTTTTATTGATTAATTTTTTAGTTAAAAATAATATTATAAATAAATACATGTTATATTATTTTTGTTCGTTTAATTTTTTAAATTAATGCAAATTCTATGTCATAATTTATGGCTATTATTTATTTTATAATTTTTACTAATATAAACTATTGAATTTAATTTTTTATTTCTGTACTCTTTGTTAGTACAGAAGTTTATAAACCATTTACGCTTGTTTCTAAACATAAATAAATATTAACCCGCACAATTTGGCTAAAAGGTTATTTTTCTTTAAAAGAGTATGTAACATGAACAGTGTACAATTATAAGGTATGTGATAAATTGAACCAATTCTCACTTTTTGGTATTATCGTTTTATGAACATAAAATTTTTTTTAAACAGATAGAAAATTACTTTTTATTGATACTTACCAATTATGAAATCAATTTTACTTTTTGTTTTTGATGCAGCAATTCCCATTATATGAGCTCCTAAAGAATGTCCAATCAATGCTGTGTTTTTAGGGCTCATTCCATGGCTTTCAAGAAAATCGATAAGCTCAGCTAAGTACTCGGCAACTATTGGAACACTTTTACATGCTGCACCATACATAACTGGTAGACCCGCAACCGATTCCATTTTCCACCAATCAATCACTATTATATTGAAATCTCCAGCGTTTAAAAAAGCTGTAATATTTTAATAAACATCAAATCTTACATTCAAAAGTCAATCTATTTATTGGATTATCGAAATTAACGCGCATTTACCATTTCGCGGTAATGAACATGATTCCCCTTCTCCTTTGCTCCAAAATCCATGAGTTACAAACTTTGTTGGACGGCTAGAATTAAACTTGCTTGCTTTCAAAGATTCTTCGTCTATTTGAATTTGTTCTCCGTCGGGATTTTCTCTTGTATACAAATAGAAGAAAACTTTTTCTTCCACATTTTGGTAAAATGAAGAACCGACACGTTGAATCTGAAGTTTTACTGCATTCTGGAGCAAAGACAAAAATTAATTAATTTTGTTTTTGATAGAAATACATTTCATGAAGTTAACTTTTTCAATCCTTACAAAGCCTATCGCACAAGAAAATGCAGATCGCTGTTCAAGTCGACAATTTACTAACACTATTTGTAATACAATTAGTAGAACTGATGTTGGACTAAAGACCTTCATGTTGATAGGCAGTACTGTTGAATTTTCTAGTAAGTTCAATATTTATATGATAACAAGTCTCTTTTATCTTGAATACTTGAAAAGGCAGATAAAAAAATGTATGTATTATTGCAAAATCAATTCATATAATGAATTATTTTATCGCGTGAAATACGTATCGTACTGATTTTTTTATTTTGATAAAGCTTCTTTAACTCTACATAAAAATATAACGAATATCATAATAATATTATTTTAAATAAAGGAAAAGAAATTAATTTAAGTTGCTGCAAAAAGAATAAACATTTTTACCTAAAATATTATAAGACAATAACAACGTTCGCTAAGAAAATGAATAGTTCCCAATGTGTTAAATTTCAAATTCTTGCGAAAACAATTTTCATTCACACATTTGCTACAAAAACCAATTCATCTTCACTTTGGCGTTAAGACATGTTGGTTTCAGATAAAATAATAAACTCATTGTATAAATGGCTTAGGCTTCTAATTCCGAATAAATTTTTGGTTCAGAAATGAGGTAAATACTTGCTTTATTAAAAGATTTTTTCTTAAAACTATTGCATCAGAAAAGCGTATCGTGTTAATTGATACTTTGTTAAAATTGGAATCAAATAATCTTTGCGGCAGATGTGCGAAATCAATTTGTTTTTATTACGAGTTGGAATTGAAAAACTATTTATTTTTGTAGAGCATCGATAAAGAAGCAAAAGTGTTTTAAGTTAATTTAATTTTTGTAAATTGCGACAATTGTCAACATTTCAAGAATGTTTTCAAAAGAATTCAAAACAAATTTATTATAATTTTAATGTAAACCGTTTTTGGCGTAATGATTTATAAAGAAAGTATTTTTTAATTATTTTACATATATAAAGTGAGAATCTCAAGTTATCAGTAATTATATATATAAATGTAGCGGAAAAGTGTCATCAGTTTCAATAAAAATATCCTTATAATTTGACGTTTTTATTTATTGCATTAAATAAATTAATAAGTATATCACAAAATTAATTTTTCTTAAAAACAGATATATCTTCTATAAATTTAGAGCGTTAATAGGCAAAGTTAAAATTATCATTGCATAGCATAAGGGGACTTTTTATTCGTTTCAAAATAATAAATTCCTTCCTTTGCTTTTTGTTTTCTTAAATTTTCATTCATGGTAACAATGTCGCCTGTACAATTTTCATTTTGAGCAGCTTCTAAACCAGAACACATTTGTCCGTAAAATTCACTTGAAATTGATTCAGCATACAATTCGTAAGCTCTTGCGTGTGCACAGCTATTTACTAGGCATCCTGGTTGCTTATTTCCTCCGTTGGGATAAAAGTCGAAATGTCCTACCGGTCGAGATATTCCACAATCCCCTTCATTAGTATGTAGTGCGAGGACTGTTGTAGCAGCATCAGGTGATAATCGTTCAGTTGCATTTTTAGTTTCAAAACTTGGTCCAGCGGGGTCTAAACCTATAACAGTAATAAAAAATTAATATCCAACGTCATGAATTTTTATTTTAGTCGAGAACTTAATGATAGAAGTCACGTACATAATAAAATTATCAATATTTTAATATAAAATTGGCTAATAAAATTAAAATTGGTTTATGAGTATGCATAAAGATCAACGTACCAATAAGGAAATTGACTTTGTTCTTTGTGTTGTAACCAGCAAAGCCCATAACATGAGCGCCCAAAGAATGTCCAATTATAGTTGTTGTTTTTAAATTCATGCCTTGACTTTCAAGAAAATCTATAAGCTTTGCCACATAGTCGCCGACTATTGGGACCCATTTACAAGCAACTGGGTAAATGTTTGGTATAATAAGAAATACATGCGTTCTTGACCAATCTACGACTACAACATTGTAATCACCATTTTCCAAAAGGGCTATGAAATTAAGTTACATACATTATACAGTGAAAGAAACTACTGAGTAAATATCAATTATGAAGCAGTTTTATTTTTAAGTACCATTCACGGGCACGGTAATTGATTTTGATTTTCTGGTCCTTTTATAACCATGAGTTATAATTTTCGTTGGTCTGCTGGGATCAAAAGCACTTGATTTTAAACTATCTTCGGTTAAGGTAATTTCTTGTCCCTCGACGTTTTCTTTTGTATGTACATAAAATGAAACATACTCTTCAACGGGCTTTACCAAATTCTGCTTATCGTACGTTTCGGGGATGGGTGCCAAATTCTGAAATGATATTTAAAGCATATTTTTTTTATTTGTAAAACCTAGTTATTTAATAAATTGTTTATAAATGTATTACAAATCCTATTGCGCATGATGCAGCAGATAATTCTTGATTAATAGCTAATACTGATTTTAATGCAACTAAGAAAAATACTGTGAGTGAGATTGCCATTTTAACAACTGTTTTAGCATTCTAAAAAGTCTGGATTTATATACTTGAAATGGATATATTATCTTAGATACTTGAGCGCTAAAAGATAAAAGTATTGTCATGAATAATAACTTTTTTCCAGAAAAAGTCAATTGACATTAAGTCAGCTTTTATTTATAAAAGTGTAAAGGTCACTATTGTTATTTGACTTTGCTCGCCGGGTTTCATTGAAGTTCAGTAGCATAAATCTAGCTTAATTTTCCTTTTTTAGTTGGCTATACTTTCTCTAATCTTATTTTTAAGTTTATAATAATCTCACTTTCATTTAGATTTATCAATAATAATTGCCTTAATTTAGTCAGGAATAGTGGATTGTGTCTCGAGTGCGCTATTGACAATCAAACAACTGAAATTTTTCTATAATTCACTGAACTCAATTATTGTCACAATAATAGATTTCGTAGTATTGCATAGATATTGAACAACAAATAACTCAAATACCCATAAGCAATGAGTTTTGTTAACTGTTTAAAAATAAATTCCCTCAGTTTAAATTTTTATTATTTAATTAAACTATTTCACTGAAAAATGTTTTTTTTTACAAAAGTCTTTAACTTTGCAATCAACAACAGTAGATTTTCGGAGCTGTCATCAAGTTAAGTGATATAATTTCCAGATAAAATACACAAGTCAATGCTAATCGTTTAAAGTCGCTTGATAATCTTGCTGGATATAAATAAAAAGGCAGAATAGCATTCTCATTTTTAAACGAATAGTTTTATGAAATTTATTCATTGGGATACAATTTATCGCGCACAGAATCAGTTACAAATGTAGATTAAAAATTTACTTCTCTAAATCAGTTGATTCTCTTCGTAATTTTTGCATAATATTCATTTAAAAACGATAAAGATCTATCAAAATCGTTACATTTTATTTGTTTAAGATTCATATTTAGATAAAACTCATCACGACCGAGTGACTTATATATTTTATCAATGCCCTGAATTATTATACATTGGTATATTTTGAAAATAGTTATAACATCTTTAATCTACATACATTAAAATCCGTACATTTTCTTCTGTTGATTCTGGAAAACATTTTGTTGATATTACTCTTATTTTTGTCTGTTGCAGAGACTATTGTGAATCAATTATTATATTCTTGATTTTTTGACAAATTTATTTTTGTTAATATAAAAATTTCACTTTATTGAGAAATATACTTTTCTTGAAAATTAAAACTGTTATAATAAAAATATTGATTTTTCTCTGAAAGATAAG
Source organism: Anagyrus pseudococci (assembly GCA_030522585.1). NCBI lineage: Eukaryota > Metazoa > Arthropoda > Insecta > Hymenoptera > Encyrtidae > Anagyrus > Anagyrus pseudococci. The sequence continues at coordinate 29,096 of JAPYYQ010001327.1, forward strand.
AAATTTCTAATCTATTATAATCAGGAGATAAAATTCACAAAAGATATATAGAGTAGACTGATAGAATTTCAAAGAAAAATTGAATATTTTATGTAATAAAAATGTATTTTTTGTCAATCGGTTAATATAAGTTTTACATTTAATACACATGACTAAAAAACCATAACATTCAAATGCACTAGTATATTTTCAACTAAAAGTAAGTGGCACGGTAGCGCCACGAGGGCAAGTTTAAAAAGACTGCATTCGGCGCCCGCTCCGTTATATACATTAATATTAGATGGAACGTTTTTCAATTTAAAAAAAAATAGTGGGTTTCCTACACAGATCTGCATGATTTAAGTTGCTATTAAAATTTTATAGCCTAAACTTTTATTTTATACAAAAAAATCAGAAACGCATTTTTCAATTAAATTGGTGATGACAATAGGTTAAAACGCAGAAATAATTTTATCAAATTTGTTTTCACCCTGAATTGGCGTTTCGTGGTTATGTACCCTGAAGTTGCATGTAAACTCAAAAGTAGTGAGATCCAAAAAAAACAACCTTTTTCAAAAAAAGGTATACACTACGGCAAGTTGAAATGTCGTCCTTATGTAAAAGTGAATGAAATCAAAATGATGCATACACGGCAAAGTTATTTTAATATTTTTTAACAATCTCTTACCTAATTATTTAAATTTGTATGTCAACATTTTTAAACTTTTATAATTTATAATCTATACATGCTAATTGAATTAGCACATAGTACAAGTTTAAATAATTGGGTAAGATATTGTTGTTAAAAAATATTAAAATAACTTTGCCGTATATGGATCATTTTGATTTCTTTCACTTTTACAGTGAAGAAATCAAAATAAAAAGGTAGTTTCTTAGGATTGTCATTACAATGTAATAAATTAATTGTGATTTTCACTCAATTCGAAGAAATAAGTAATAGATAAGGTAATTTGGAACTTCATTACTTGCGAAACAAAATGACCTTTGCTTTTGATAAAAATCAATAAGTTCCAGATACAACTGACATTTTTATTTACATGACAAATGTAAATGTTATAATTACATTTAAAGTATGTTATATCTTTCACAAATTACCATGCTCCCGTAGAGATAATAACTTGATAAAACATTTTCTATGGTCCTAATCCAAAAGGTGCAGTTTTTCTGGTTTTTAAATGGTATATTCCTTCTTTTGAAGCGTGAAACCTTAAATCGCCTGACATTTGGACAATATCACCATCACAATTTTCAGTTTTAGCAGAGTCTAAATCTGAGCACAACCGCCCGTAAAGATTGTTGTTGTCTCGAATTGAATCGGCAAATAATTCAACGGCACGCGAGTGCGCATCAGCGTTCCAATAACATCCTGGTTGATGACGACCACCGTTTGGATAAAAATCGTAGTGACCAATTGGTTGGGTCATTCCACAATGGCCTTCGTTGGTATGTATTACATAAACAGTGGTAGCATCGTCAGGTGATAAACGGTCGCTAGGACCGTAATCCTCAAAAATTGGCGCTGCAGGATCTAAACCTATAGATTTTCAATTAATTTTTTAGTTTAAAATAACATTGATATAATAAAAGCAAGTTATATTATTTCTTTCGAGTTAAATTTGTAAAATGATTGTAAATTCTGTAACATTTATGGCTATGACTTATTTTATAATTTATTACTGATATAAAATTTTCAACTCAATTTATAATTTCTGTACTCTTTTTTAGTACAGAAGTCTATTAGCCATTTATGGTCATTAAATCTAAAAATGAAACAATATTAACCGGCACAATGGGGATTAACGGTAGTTTTTTCTTAAAGAGTATGTAACTTGGAAAATTAAGTCCACAATTGTGGACTTAAGTTTTAACAAATAATTATTTGTTACATGATAAATTGTGCCGATTCGCACTTTTTGATATTATCATTTTATATACATTAAATTTTTTTAATTACACAGAAAATTATTTTTCACTGATACTTACCAACTATGAAATTAATTTTACTTTTAGTTTTTGATCCAGCAATTCCCATGATATGAGCTCCTAAAGAATGTCCAATCAGTGTTGTGTTTTTAGTACTCATTCCATGGCTTTCAAGAAAATCGATAAAATTTGCTAAATACTCAGCGACCAATGGAACTTTTTCACAATTTGGCGTATACAACCAGGGTGATTCCCAATTGACGGTTATTACATTAAAACCTCCAAGGTCCAAGAAAGCTGCAAAATTTTAAAAATAAAATCTCAAGATTTAAAAACTAACTTGTGAACTGATATATCCAAATTGATGCCCATATACCTTCTAGTACATGCATAAAATTTTGTTCATGCGTTGAGCTTTGGTACCAATGAGTTATGAATATTGTAGGAAGGCTGAAATTGAATTGACTATTCTTCAGATCTTCTTCATCTGCTGAAATAGGAGATCCGATAAGGTGACCGTCAGTTTTCTTATATAAATGAAAAGCAACGTCATCTTCAATATTTTTCGAAACTGAATCGTCTAAATTTGGCAGTGCATCTGGAATGTACTGAAATTTCAAAATAATCAATTAATCATAATTTTAAATACGTATTACTTAAAATGTTAAATAATCAAAACTTACAAAGCCAAACATACAAGTTACTATATCTCGCGTCATGTTATAATGGCAGTTTACCAGTCCTATCTGGAATAGAATTAAAAGTTTCGGTATCAAATTTAAAAAATTCATGATAAATTGTACGATTTTTGCTGAGCTAAGCTGAACAATTTTTTAGTTGGTCAAATATTTATACGACAGTTATTGACTCTTTATCATAGATTTGTGAAAAATCAGATAAAATAGGCCTTGTAATTTTTGAAATGTTATTATTTTCTTTAGAATAACTTTATCGCTCGATCCTTCAATCACAATGATTTTCTTATTTCGATAAATATAATATTTGTGAGCACGAAAAAAGTAGTTATAGTTAAAACAAGTATCTTTATAAATATAGAAAAAACTGCTGACGAACGATATTGTTCAAACAAGTTTACTAAAATCATCAGATAACTCTGTAAACTTTTATAGCTCCTTTTATTCAGCTCAATTCAAGTATAATTACAGCGAATGCACATCTAGCGGCAACGTCGCGCAAGACCTTCTCTCTTTCGTATCCCTCGACAAAAGCCCTACAGGGTTGCAGCTCGAAAATGAGGGTCTCGCGGGTGTGCAGTTCGGGATGAGAGAAGGCGAGCGAGAGAGGGAGCAAGTCTGCAGTAGCAGGAGCAGCGGCGATGGTGGTGGTGGTGGTAGTGGCGGCGGCTGCCTGAATAGACGGCCGCGTGTGCATAGAAAGGTTGGGTATGCTTTCGAGAGGGTTGTGCGAAAGAGGAAGCGAGAGGTAGCGGCGGCGGCGGTGTCGACGACGAACGAGAGGGAAGAGAGAGAGAGAGAGAGAGAGAGAGAGAGAGAGAGAGAGAAGTGAGGGCGGCTGCAGTGACTAGCCTCCATCGATTTACCATGCGACGCCATCTTGCCACCCTATGCTCTCGGGGTTGACCACCCCTTTTTCCACCACCCCCGAGGCCAGCTCGTCGAGAGAGCGCGGATACCGCGTGCACGTACACGAACACTTGCGCGCGGTCTCTCTCTTTCTCTTTCACACGCACGTCGACTGCAGCCAAAGCCCCAGAGGCAACCGGCTACCGGCCGACATTTTGAAAAATGACGCTGGCAAGTCATCGAATCCGGCAGCAGCAGCACCGCCACCAGCCACCAGCCTCGCGTTTTTTTTTCACTCGATGCGCTTGGCCCGGGGGGAATGCACCCGACGGCTCGTCTGGGCTCTCTCTCTCCCTCTCGACCTATCCCCCTTCCTCTTTGCCGTCAGATGAAAATGGTCAGGAATGATGCGGCCTGTACGTTCCGAAACTTAATTAAAGGGAATCAATGCGAAATAGACTGGCCTGCTGCGCGGACGTTGATGTAAGCGATATGAAAGTATTTTGGACGGGTCGACGATGACGTTATGACGGAAAAATTACAAGATGCGCGCGATTCTTCCACGACGGTCTTTTTTTCATTCCGAAACTGCATTGTTTAAAGCGAAAACGTTCCACAACGGCAAATTCGTTGCTTTTGTTGAACTTTTTTATATATAGCGATTATAGTCAACGACATTATACAACTTTACAACGTTCAGCAAAGAGCACGATCAGCAATAAGAAGCACGGGCAAAAGACTGGCTCGTAGAAAAGAGCCGCGGTTCAACGAGGCCACGAGCGACAAGCCCAGGCTCGCATTTGTCCGAGCGCAATAACTTTTTAGCTCTCTCTCTCTCTTCGTGCCCGCGCCTCTCTCGCTCGTTTCGTGCCGAGCCGTGCTCGGTGCTTCGTCAAATAAACAACGGTTTATTAAATAAAATACATCAACTCGAGTTCTACCGCGTCGCGGTCGCGCAAGCGAGACAAAATCGAAAGAATAAAATAGACGCGGGAGGTGAACACTGAGAGGAGAAAAAAAAAACAAGGAAACAGAAAAATTACACACGTATACAGGTGGAAAGCCAAACACACGCGGGGCAGCCTCTGGACGCTATATGCCGTATAGTTCGTTTGCACTCGCGCAATAAACAGGTATAATAGAACGCGGCTGCTGGTTGCATGTACGTGCAAGGGAGAGAGAGAGAGAGAAGGAGAGAAAAGAGTAAAAGGGTTGAAGGAGGGTGAAAGGGCTGAGGGGGGGGGGGGCGGGAGTGACAGGGGCGAGGGGCTAGTGCGTAGAGAGAAAGATTTCAATCGCCTCGCGCACTCCAATCGGTGCGCGACGCGCCGGACAATGCCGACGCATTCGCGGACTCGTCGCGCGGTCGATCGACTTTCGATTAACCCGAAAGATTTTTCTTGTTTTTCCCGGCGCACCGCCACTACCACTACCATCCTCTCTCTCTCTCTCTCTCTCTCTCTCTCTCTCTCTTTCTCCCTTTTTTTTCTCTCTCTCTCCGTCTCTCTTCTGCTTTAGCATACGCGAGAGCTACTGCAGCGTTAGAGAGAGAGAAAGAGGAAGAGAGAGTGAAAAAAAGACGCGGCCGCGGCTGATGCAGATGAGGGAAAACGAGCGAGAGTAGGGTGTCGGCTAGCCAACCGGTGCGCGGAGGGACGACGTTAAATGCGTCCGCGCGTTTTTAGAGAAGCTGCTCTCTCTCTCTCCATTGTTGGAGCCGTCCCACCTCTTTTCTCTTCCTCCTCGTCCTCCTCCGCTTTCCGCGCTCTCTTTCTCTTCTCCCTTCGTCTATGTGAGAAATGCACTTACAATCCTGTCTATCCGCAGGCCGATCGGATCTAAGTTAATGAACGGAAGGCCGCGGACTTTAATCACCGCGCGTTCTTTCCCGGCCGCCGGCTCCTCTCACCCTTTACCCCAGCTTCCCCAGGCGCCCATACACAGCCTTCATCTGCCTACCTACCTCTTGCTCATTGCAATGGCCATTTCGTTGCAAGCCGGTATTCATTAAATGCGACCTTTTTCGTCTCCGCTCCCTTTTTTTAAACACGCTGGCCCGACCTTACGGCCCTCTATCTCCAGGCCCTATAGCAAAAAGCTCAGCGCTGAGCTTTTTGCCGATGCTACGCGACGTGCACGAGTCATTAGGCGAAGTATAGCCCGACACCATGGGGAGAGCGGGAGCTAATGGATTGAGCCCGCGTGCAATGACAATGCGCCGCTGCCGCCGATAAATTCTTCGCTCATTGCGCGGGAGGGAGGGTCTTGTGAAGAGACGCACGCTCAATATTTCAGAGCACGTTCGCGTCATTATCGCCGCAAAAAACAGCTCGACTACGTATACTTGCTCGGGATTATTTTGTTTCCTCTTCTTTTTTTCTCTCTCTCTTTGCCATTTACAAAGACAATATTTTCGAGAGGGCTCGATTCGCGCGACGCGCAAATCCCGCAATATTACGCTCTCTCGACCGCAGCTCGCGCGCGCGTGTCTTTTCGTTTTAATAAACACAAGTTGTTTGTTTGTTTCCTTCGCCCCCTTCTTCTTCGTCTACCTTTTTTTTTCGTCGGCGAAGGGAAAAAACGAGAAGCTCCGCTTGCGCTTATAACGTTTCAACAAGCATTTTATTTGATAGACAGGCGCGCGTACGGCGCGAGAGGGGAGCGGGGGCCGATCAAAAAGAAAAACCAGCCGACAGGAGCCGTGGTAAGGGGGGGAGGCTGGAAGGGGTTGTGTATAGGCAGGAGGCCAGCGGCCGACAGGCGTGCGTGCGTGCACCACGAGTGTATACGGGAGAGGAGGAAAAAAGAGGCGAGTGTCCGAGGTGTCGAGCCGGTCTTTTTCCGACACCTCAGCCGCGCGCACGCCTAGGCCACGCTAAAGCCATCCGTTATTGGCGCGCGGGGGGGGGGGAGGAGGAAGGGACGAGGGGAGGGATAGAAGCGCGAGAAGGCCGGATTATACGAAGATTGCCGTAAGTGCGCAGAGGGATATATGGGCAAATCCACGGAACTTTTAACCTTACGCGTTCCTGATTATTGCTGCAAATATTTATTTATTGTACATCTCAGAAATTTTTTTGCTTGTTTGTACGTAAGTATATTATTGTAAAAAATGTTTTTGTACGTTATACGACTCCTAAATATAATATATAATAAGCTTACAAG
>JAPYYQ010001328.1:0-86787 GCA_030522585.1 Anagyrus pseudococci
TTTTCCCGTAGAATCGATTGGCATAGTTCGATTTTTCAATTTCCGACTTTTTTTTTATTTGTTTAAACAATTATTGCAAAATTGAAAATTTTGAAAAAATAAAAAATAGGGGTACTTTTTTTTAAAAAAAAAGCTGACGTTCCCGCAAGAATTATAGACCTACCATTGCTGGTCTAGGCTTGGGACTTAATGGGTTAATCAGTCATAAAGTAACAAATGACAACAAGTGTACTAATTTTCAAGTCATTATACTATAACAAAAGAAAGTTTTAACAAAATTAGGAAAATCGAGAAAAAACCGATTTATTAATTGACACCCTAAATAAGGTCGGATCGGTCCCAAAATTTAATCAGTTCTTAAGCAAAATGTACCGAATAAGTGTACCAAATTTCGAGTCGATATTTTTTTTCCTCGAGCTATCGTGCGACAAAAAAATGCGTACGGACATACGGACATACATACATACATACATACATACAGACTTTTTCTAAAAACAGTGTCTTCGTACTTAAAAACCTTCAAAACGTCGAGAAAACGCCACTCGAAGACGTACCGAAAAAATCTGAATTCGCAATCCCTTATATAGGCGTCTTGCGGTTGGAGGCTATACCGCGACGATATAACTTAGCCGCACCTTGACAAATACGAAATTTATTCGATTGGGCAGACATTTAAGAACACATGGCTACAGCGTAGCTATATACAAAAAACAAAACGTAAAAGAGCAACGCGCAATAAACATGAGCGCACGAGAAATAATGCGTCTTTAGCGAAGCTACAATCGCGGCAGGGTGTCTTCGGGTTCAGAGGCGCTTAGAAGAATCGACCGCGAACATCGGACGGTAAATTACCGAATCGACGTGAGAAACGCCGAGCAGGAACAAAGCACTGAAGTATCTGCCTTTACTTTTATAATACGGTACGATGGACATTTCGATTTGAACTTTTTTTCTTGGTGAACTTGGAAATAAAACGCAGATTTACATAGCAATCGCGATACCTTTTTTTTTTAAGGAACAAAAAACATTAATTTAGTATTTAAAAAAACCCGACTTGAAGGAGTTTGCGTGAGTGTCTCGAGAGCAGCTGTAAATTTTTTCAATTAGCATCAGTAATGAATCCAATGCTCCAAGCTTCCTCTCGTCGCAGACGAAATTATTCAAATTGATAATTTTAATGTCTAAATAACTTGAGCGCAAACTGCCTCTACGATACGCGTAAATAATTTCAATAACCGTACCCAGCCCTCGCCCCGAGATATTTCATACATATAAATGACTAAAAGCCATCGCTCGGCTTTTATTTAGTCCTAGGCTTCGTTAGAGCTCTCTTCCGCGTAACAAGGCACCGCGCAGGTCTGCTCGCTTCGTTAACGAGAAATCGAGGACCCGATCGGGACATTGAAAAATCATTGAATCCTCCGCGGAGCGAACTTTTTTACGTTGCTTTTCGAACGCGCGCGTTTTATTAAAATCAGAGTGAGATTTTATTACGACTCGAATTTATTCGAAGGAAACGCTTTGAAGTCTCGGGCGATGTATATATTGCGACGTTCAAGTTAGCACGTGAGCTCTAAGGAAACCTCATTTTTTTTACGCTATAAAAGCACACGCGGACTAAAGCGCGAAGCTGGAATTATTATTATTTTTTTTGGAGTCGAACAATAAACAGAACACTTAATAATACCCTCGTCCATTTTTATGCGTTTACGCACACGACAGCTCTGGGTATGGAAAACAAAACAGCGCGCGCTGGGGCCCTTTTACAGCCGCATAAATTTCAAACTTCTCTAAACATCTAAATTTATATACAACTACCGGCTATATAAGCTTCCATTCTCCGAGAAGTAACATGTTTGTAGTCACGTTATTAATTAACCTCAATTCAGGAGAGAAAGAGAGAGAGAGAGAGAGAGAGAGAGACGTGTGCCTTCGAGAAAAGGGTCGGTTTTGTCTTTTTGAAAAGACGCAACTTTCTCTACTTTGCAATAGCACGCGAGGTTTATACAAAGAGAGTAAAACTGAGCGATTGTGAGCGTCGGTGCAATAAACTCTTAAACTTCTCACTCGAGCTGTAAATTCCAAATTCGTCTTTGAATATCAAACGACACAGTTTTATATCGCCTTAGCATAAAGCCGTTTCTTCAGATTGTATCTTGAAGATTTTCTAGAAACTGTTAAGTGTCAAGCATCAAAATCTCCAGAACTTTGGTGAAATAAACGAAGAAATAGTTGAAATTGAAAATACGCGATGATCAACTACCGAAATAATGCTTCAACATTTTGCGAAACTCGATTTACTGTAAGTTAGTTCAACAGAAGTAGATGATATCACGGAGTTTGTATTATTTTGTCGGACAGTCTTGCGAAACAAAGCGGCTTGACATTCTGTCTTGGTTTCTCTCGATTCGCGACAAGATATTTTCCCCTGTACACAAGCAGGCCAAGTATACACTTTGTTTTCCCGAGACATTTATCAGCGAAACGACAATGTCAACGTCAAAGAAGTAGGCCATAAATCCTTAACGCAACCAGCTACGTCTCATTTTACGCTTCGATATTTATTCATTCGCATTGTTTATTAATATAAACTCTCCCGTTTAAACTTTCATACAATTTCCAGCGCAAAAACATATGATTCATCTCGAGTAGAGAGAAAAAAAGCGTCCCGCAGTTTGCAACGCGCGCATAATGTCCCGTCACTACACATCACCTTTTACCCTGATACCTTCTGGTTACGCAAATTAAAAATCGCCTTCCCGCGTCAAATTTCATATTTCACGTCACCGTACATGGGAAGAGACGCTCGCAAGGCTCGAGCAAATAAAAAAAGTTCCTGCATATCTATCCTCTTTTTACCGGGGCCCACTCGAAAGAGAGAGAGAGAGTCCCCCTCCAGCTGGGCGTGGACGATATTTATGTCCGAGGAGAGAGTCCAGATATTCCCGAATCACCACACGTGACCGCGTAACTTTTTCTCCTTCAGCAGCGCGTACCCTTCCGGAATATGCGCGCGCGATCGCCGCAGGAGAAGAGAGTTCGCTTTTAGAGGCGGAGAGAGACGACGACTCGGAGAGCCGCAGCGACGAGTCAGAGAGGAGAGGAACGCGCGATAACATCGTATACCGGCCGGCCCTCCGTGTTTCCTCCGCGATGCGTGTGCGAGCCGTAGATCCTTGCGTCTCTACCCCAACACCCCCTCTGCCTTTATACACTCCCAGGGCAATTAAAGCGAGAAATTCGCGCCGCGAGGCTCGTGCACGCCTTTTTGTCCTCTGCTCTCTAAGACGCTGGGGTCTCGGCGTGAGACGATCGGAGAGGGATGCGACTGAGAGTAATTGGAAGAAAGTGGAGCACGCGCCTTAATTAGGGCCATTCTAAATTGCCGAGCGGCTACTTTACTCTTTTTTCCTTTCTTATTACTTACTCTTCGCTGGACAAACTGCGAAAATATGTCGAAGCGGGGGAGGGGCGGAGAGAGAGAAAAATTTGATTGGGAAAGTCGCATGGGTCGATTGGCGGATACTGCGCTCTCTATAGCTGCGTTTCGTCACGCGTTATTAGCCGCGCGCAATTAGAGCAGCTTTTCTAATCGTGATTAGACGCGAGAGCGTATATATAAACATTGCCACATGCAAATAATCGATTCTTTTCGTATAATTACAGTTTAGCAGCAGCTTTGCAGCGCCTTCGGGCGTTGTGTGTTCCCGATGAAATAAGATTAAACGCGCCTTATTACTGCTTTATCGAGAGAGTTTGCTACAACGAAAAAAGCTGCCATAATTTTTTATCGCGCGCCGAGGAGATAAATCCGTTGGGAGCTAAATAAAATTAACCGCGACAGGCATGAAGATATCATGCCGGATATTTTGTGGTGGGGAATCGACCACGCGCGTGTAAGGTTATCCGGAGTCCTATCGACAAAGGTAACGCAATAAATCGGCGGCGCGTTGACTCGATTCTTCTCTTTCTTTTTTCTCCCTCGACGAGGTGGCAAGAAATTCGAGCAAGCGCAATCGGCACGGCGGAAAAAGGTGATCCCGAAAGTGTCATCGGGCTCGCGACTTTTATTGCTCGTTTATACGCTTCGTCCGATCGTAAATCTCCATCCTGATTTTTGACAAACTCTCGAGAACTTTTAATCTCGAGCGTAATCTGTTTCTCGTAAACGAAAGCAATGCGGCTCGCAAAACTGCCAAACAATAAAAACCCGATATTTTCTTTTTATTTCAAAGTTATTTGCCGAAGATTTAAAAAAAAAATACACACTCGATACGAGTCTCGCGAGCGAGTGTACGACATACTTAACACGATAACATTTACACACGGGGAATATAAATGGTTATCTTTGAATTATTACAGCGATCGCGAGCATCCTTTATAGATTACCAAGCTCGAATCGACAAACAGCCGGCATTCCACACCCGAATATCGAGGGGGCTTCGTATGTACATGTGTTCTCGAGGCTATTATGAAGCTAAAGCCTATCTCTTTTGTTAAGGCCCAAAACGCTGGGGGCACGCGCGCGACAAACGAATTCGAAAACATTGGGTTTCGCTCGTTTCGGAATTACCATAGGCGCCAAAGTGAAAAAGCGACTCACGGGTGGTATAGAGCCCCTCTTATCAGCTGCGAGTCTCCGAAAATAATAAAAACAAAAAAAAAATAAACAACAACTGGCCGGGGCAAAGAAGAAAGAGTTAGGATTGCCGCCGTGGTTTTATCGCCAGGCCGAGACAATATTTGTGCTTTTAATGTCGTTGCAAGTCAATAAGGTATTCACCCTGTGCATAGGGTTTTAAAAGAATCCCATTAACGCGTCGCTGTAGTCTCCATGTCCCGTAAATGTAATCGGCACGATGGGGCGGTTTTTTTTTCTTTCTTCTCGCTTATAAGGCAAAGGGATAAAAGCCAATTTTACAGGGTAAAATTTTACCTTGATAAAGAGCAAAGCAATAGCAGTATCTACAGCGGAACCACGTGTGAAACATTACCTGAAAACAAAAGAAACATTAAAAATAGCGAATAAAATAAAATTTGAATTCTTTTCGTAATAAAATGATTAAATGGTAAATAAGTTTTCAAGTCCTTCTGACGCTTCTAGCCACAAGTTTAAATCCATTATAATAACGTCATTATAAAAGATTTCAACAACGCGTTAATTAGAACGTAAATAAAAGCTAATGCACAGTCTTTCTCCCCCTGCAGTCCCTCCGAGACTTGCAATCAACTCTTTTTACCCTTCAGCCGAATGTATAAACACGAGTCTTTTAACGTCTAATTTCAAAACGTTGCATCTGCCGGCAGAGAGTTTTCTCGCCACAGCAGCAAGCGTACGTTGTCCACTGCGGTTAAAAAGGGGGGCTATAGGCCGGTAAGCCGCCCGCGCCATCGTTTTACTGCTAAATGAAACATTTAGCCCGGAGGGGTACCGGCGCGCGCGTACGCGTCGCTAAGTAATTACCGTGGCATTAAGTGTCTCGCGAGTCTCGGAGACAGGAAGCCCGGCAAGTCTCGCTGGAATTCGCTGTTGGGAGGGAGGGAGCTCGTAAATAACGGGGAAATGCAAAAAAGGCCGTGGAGCTATCTTTCGCCGCGATTGATTTATGAAATGCGGGGATTTAGAGTCCGGCTCCTCTCTCTCTCTCTCTCTCTCTCTCAGAGGGAGAGAGAGGATGACGAATCAATAGAGGAGTTTGTCAACTTGGCAGCGATGCGAGAGAAACAGCGGGATGTTTAGTGCTCAAGGATCGCCGGGAACTTGAGTTTCGGAGTGGTAGATTTTTCGTGGATATGCTTTTAACGATGATGTTAGGTAGGATGGATAGAGAGAGCGTAGCGGTATATTAGAGTTTGTATGTCGCTGTGCCTGCGGTTATTGTCTGTATTAGGAAGTGCGGTTTTGATGATGGAATATAAATTGAGGATATTTATACCGAGGCTTTATGACGAATTTCACGTGAGCAATTGGTTGGGGGGTACAGATGAGCAATGCTGCAAGGGAAGACACTTTCTTCGTTGTTGCGATTGCAAAAATCGTTAATTCAAAAGAAGCCAAATTCATTTGTGCATGACGTCGCCGCAAAATCAGCGCCGCAAGTAATTACGGCAGCCATTTAAGTGCTTCTTTGACGTCTTTTTATTTGACAAAATGCGCCGTAAAATGTAACAGGGTTTTTCGTGCTTACGCGACAGAGTATCAGAGTAAACTTCGAGTAGCTAATGCACGGCGTATTAAAGGGTTTATCGTAAAAATGTGATTGAATATCTTATACGTATACCGTATAGCGAACGGTAAAGTGTGCGTAGAAGAAATCGAGAAAATTTTTTAATTTGTAAAAAAAAAAGAATACTTGAATAATAAACGATTTTTCAAGATCAAAATCAAGCTGAAAATTAATTTATATTATCGATCGTTAAAGTTATCGCATAATTCGACAATTAAATAAATAAACACATTAGCTCGATCATTTGGGCCGCGATTAATGCTATAAAGTACAGCCAACGAAACGATAAAATATCATTAAGCCTTGACATAACGAGCCAATGAGCGCGATAATTCAGGAATAATGTATTTTAACATACATCTTAGATATACAGCTAAGCAACGTATTCCGCAATCCGAGCCGAAGCAGAGCGCGCGTAAGCGTCGCACAGGCTTGTAAATTTTAGCGAACAAGGTCTATTTAGCCAGTCGTAACGAGCAAATCGAGTCCACCTGGCAGCGATGTCTGCGTGTGCCTCTCAACCCCAATCTGTCATCTCTCGAGTACTCCCTCAATACGAATTGAGGGGGAGGAAAGAAGAAAAACAGTAGCGCAGAGAGAGAGAAAACTGTGGCAAGCAGCCAAGAGCTTGTCGGGCCTCTATCTCGCAAATCGCACGTTGGAAAACGCGCCGGCGCCGTGGAACAGCTGAACCGGCTTCTTCGACAAGTCCGAGCACTTCCCCCGCTGACGCTTTGCCGGAAGCAGCGCTAGTAGCAGGCCGTTCGCGCCCCATAACGTCCTCCTAGCGCGATTTGTTTTCTCCGTTTTCAGACGCTAACGCGTATCGCCCACGACGACCACTCTAACGTTTTTCTTTTCTCTCTCGGTCGTTATGTACCTGTTTTCGAAAATATTTTATTGACTTGTTAAAACGATAAGCGCTCGTTTTCAATTATTCCATTGGCAGTAAATAGCGCATTCGAGAATGTTTCATAAAGAAGTGAGGGCAGCTTGATGTTTAAATGGCAAAATTTAGATGTTAAACAGAGAGCTGGGATATAGCAGGACGTTAATGTAATTTCACGAATACGCGTCTGGATAGCCTCGGCTCTTACTACTTACGCATATGCAAGAACGCGTACTTAGCAACGGTACACTCCCGGCAGCATAAAACAATTATTCTACGATAATTACCAGAGACATTAAGAGCCGAGCGAACAGATTGAAAATCAGCGCAGCAGTAGAGAGCTGTTCGTTATGTCTGTTGGTACTAATCGAGGTTAACCGATCGCCCGGTACGGAGCAAAGACATGCAAAAATGTATTACAAAGCGCCCTCCCCCCACCTCTTTTTTTCGTGTAATTTCAAGGTAGATCATAAAGCATCGGGGGTACGTCGAGTACATCAAAGTGAATGTCGGGCTACGAGGAAGTGCTGATGCTTGGTAGGGCTGCATTACTAGAGCGATTGATCTTGTAAGGTTATTGCAATGAGCACAGCTCGTTTGCTGGCGAAAAAAAGATTACGAATGTTTCTTTCATGCCGAACATTTGGGATTGGTAAGTCGAACATAAAACGTGATAAAAAAAAAACATGAAAAGGTTCTTATGCGAGAAATCAAAATTGTGTCAACTTTGGGAAGAGAGAGAGAAAAAAAATAGATTTCGCAAGCGAGTTAACTTCCGTGAGATATTGTCTTGTTGCGCACCGTACATTAACCTACTTTCCTGACGCCCTCGCAAAATAACAAGCTGTAATACTTCAAAGACGTTATTGATGTGCCGAAACAACAAAGTTAAGTAAAGCATTGGATTTATGGCGGTACGTTTAATGACTGTTAAATTAAAGTGGCGTCGTTAATTTTTTTTTTTTTAACAAATAAAAGCTAATAAAATGCCGAAAATCTATTTTCAGCGCTGAGAAAATCGTTATAGTTGTATAAATAAACTCAAAATGATGCACAGAACAATATTCTTATAAAAAATCAATGATCATAAAGTAAGACGCAGATGATATCGCATTAATGAAGAAATCGCATCAGAAGCGCATTCGCAGCTTCTCAGTATAAGCAGTAGCCAGGGCAGGCAGGATTCCGCGCGCGTCCAGTGGATTTATGACTTTGGCACGCCCGGCGCAATACGATCGCGCGGGCCCGAGAGAGAGTTCCGGCGCTCTTCTCGCGCGCACACCTTCTAAAAGTGAAATTCCCCTCTCTTCACGCTTCGGCCCTAGCGGTGTCTCTGCTAAGTGGTTTATTTTTATCACCTAACACCACACACGCTCGTTTTTTTTCCTCCGTGTCCCACCGGAATTCATTCATAGAAAAGCCAGTGGATAATATCTCGCGTGGGCTCTCGCGTTATTTTCGGTGCCGCGGATCTCGAATGGGATTACGCGGCTCTATATGATCAATCGATATGGCGAGGCTAGATGCATATCCGGCGGCTGGCGAACAAACGACAAGTCCCCGGAGGCTTTGGCGCTATTAATAAAGTGAAAGTTAATTTAATTCGATATGATGAGGACTAAATCGAGTATAGCCAGGCTTAAGTATCCGTGTTGGATTATCTCGGCTTGGTGGCTAACGATGCAACGAGAGACCGCGTCGTATCTGGTTTCCCCAGAGCTGCGAAGACTTTAAATATCTATTTTACGCTCGAAATTAAAACGACGTTGAGTCAAGTCGTTATCGTGTCACCAGCATACGTAAAATTAAGTAGAAAAATCCAAAACGCGCGAGACGCATCAATTTTATAGCGAGTCGCATAAGCTGCTGCACTCGCGTCAGCGGCAAATAGAGACGGAACAAAAAAAAAACACAGGACTCTCCCAAGTATACGGAAGACGAAAAGCCCTTTCAAGGGCGGACACGGAGAAGAAGGGGGACGAGATGCTTCCATAATTTACGAGGGGCGCGCGTGGGGTGTGTGCAGTATCCGCCCTTTTCCCGTAAATTCCTAAAGAAGAGGCGCGCGCGCTCAGGCGCCTCTCGGAATGCGGCTACTTACTCCCGAGAGCATTCTTCATTCCCTTCGGGACACGACGACGACGCGCGCGACTGACGCGTGACAACGTTATGAAAACGCGCGCCCTAAACGCTTCGCAGCACCTTACTCGTTTTTACGCCCGCCGTACTCAGACTTGACGCGTCTCTCTCCTCGAGGCTTTTCGGTTGCGCGAGAGAGCTTTCGTCGTTAAAACTAATGTAATGACTTTCTTTTCTGATGGAATTTTTAATTTTTTTTTCATAATGAGCAATTTACAAACTTGGAAGACTTACAAAAATAGGAAGAGAGAGAGAGACGGATGGGACGGTTAGAATCGCTAAAACTCAAGTAAACCGGTGCTTTCTCATCGGAGCAGGCCGCCAGCAGCGGCACTTTCGACAAACGACTTGGCGAAAGCTCAACGAGCCAACCGAGGCGTGACAAAGTCAACGATCGTTCGGATATCGCTCTCCCAGCGCTCCACAGCCGCCCACAATTTCGTAAAACCGTAATAAATCGGCCGGAACAGCAGTCGACGATTAGCCCGTCGCGCTAAACGAGAGAGGGCTCCAGATGAAACGGCGAATAAATATCGGCTCGTCAGCGACATTAGCCCGAGAGCCGAGCTATTCAAGTGAGTCTTCATTATCCTCGACAGTGGATAAATAGAGGACGCGTCGGACTGCACGAGATTTATCCCGCGAGGCTTGCTCAAGTCTTTATCCACCTGTGCGTGTCCAGCAGCGGGGACTATAGCGTGTAGACACTGGCGCGCGCGGCCTGTCCAGCAGGATATTTTCCATTCTGTTAACGTCGCGCTCTTTAATGAGCGACCGAAGATGAAATCTATTGGCCGTAAGCCTCGTGCGCGGAGAGAGCCTCATTTGCATGGGGCACAATGCGTGACGATGATCCTTTGCCGGACGAATGTACTGTCGTGTGCGCAATATGGAAAAGTTTTAATTAAACGACTTGTTAAGCTGCGATAAATCCGAGTGTATAAACAGGATTGCACGAGAGAGGCAACACAATTGTTTTCCTCCTCGGGATATAGAGATTTTATATATCGGGAAATTATATATTTCTCTCGGTGTTTCAAGGATGTTGTATGGGGCTCTTTATTTATGGCTTTATGAATTGCCACGAAACGCGGATTAATAATTGCCTGAATTATCTGGGATCTACGTTAAACAAGGGGGGAAATCTTTGTTTTCGATCGATAAGCGAAAAAACGAAGAAAATATACAAAAAAAAAGGTGTGTTTCCCTTGGAGGCCTATAAGCCATTAGCCGCATCAGCAGATTACGATGAAAAAGCCAACGTTTTTATTCGAGCTTCGACGAAATAAAAAAAAAACGAAGAAAGCGCAGCCAGGCGCAATTACGAAAGCTACCAGTAGCGTGTGCGCTGTCCCTCTCGCGGAAAACGCTGTCGACGTCGTCGTCGTCGTCATCGTCGGAGATTCGTATCGCTGTAGAGTGAGAGAGAGAGAGAGGCGCTCGGTAATGCCCGCTCCGGCACTTTACCCGCAGCTACGTGGGCCCCCGGATAATAAGGATATTTTGCATACATTATCGACTAATGGAGGCAATAACCCGGCCGACGTATCGTCGACACTTTAGATGCCCCGGCGCAACAGAACCCCACGGAATGTGGAAGCGGACGGACAAAGAGAAGACCCCGAGAGCGCTACTGTGTAAAAGCACGGGATACCATCACACGAAATGCAAGGATGCCGAGTGTGGTAAAGGCCAAGGAGTGTGGCTCGAGTACGTTTTGATTTATGCGAAATTCGAAAGGAGAATCGATCTAACGATTAAGTGGCGCAAGCCGATGGACACATTGCGTTACTTTTTCGCCGATGTGATAAAAGCTGGAGGGAGAGGTTTTTAATAAATGCCAATAAAATCAGAGGGAATACGTTTATGAATACGCTTAAAACGACGTTTTTATTATTATTTTCAGCACTTTCGAGAGCTTGGCCTTAATAAATCCGGTTTTCAAGTGCAAAATAAAGCAGGCCGAAGTTATGATCGATCGAAAATTATCTAAATCGCTCGCGTCTTTCGATTCGTTTCTGTTTTACAAAGTAACGACCGCTTCGATTGGCAATTGCGAGGTACGAAAAATATCGACTTTTCGGCTGTGCTGCATAATTTATAATCACCAGCCGGATTTTATTGGGCGAAGATTGCATCTTTTAACAATAAACAGCTGGATATACGTACGAATTGCGCAACTATAGTCGATTACGAATTGGTGATTAATGGCCTAGTCATAAATTTATTAAGTAGTTCGATTTATGGAAAGCCGTTGCTACTCCTTTAGCAGGCACATGCGTGTGTGTGTGCACATAGCTCCAACGAATTCCCAGCTATTTTTTCTTCATTAGCGATCGACTTAGATAAATAGCGGCAACTGGGTATATATAGAAAATGTCTGGATGGTAATTTTTTGATTGTAGATCGGTAATTACTCGGCGCTCTCGGAGCTTACGTTTCAATTAAATAACATAGTATTTTTGTCGTTGCACGCCGGGTAATAATTCAACGAATAATCTTGGCGCTTGTTGATGCCCCGATTAAAAAAAAATATCGCGTAAGGCGCATAATTCGATGATAAATCTCTTGGGATAAATAATAGCGCGGTAAGGAAAATCATTTGGCGATAGATCATTTTTCCTCGTAATCATGATAGATTTATTAGACCGAGAGAGCGCGTGTGACGTCACTATCAAGCCATTAACATTGCGATAAAAAAATATCCCTCTCGGTTCGTTCCTAAACACTCGGACAAATCGCGTCGCGTGAGGGTATTTAAGCCGGCAGCAGCACAATGACGCCCGATCGCATTTGCCTTTATCGCGCACTGAAAAGGAGAAGGGAGATCTCACTTAGCGCGATGATTTTTCATCGAAAGGGCCTCTCGGGTAGGCGCGGCCGCTATACTCGCTGCGAAGAGAATCCCGGCGCCTCTTAAAGTACCCCAAGATGAGGAGCACTTTGCCGAAGCGAATTTACTGCCGCGCTTTTATAAATCGTCCGAATCCTCTTAGGCTCTCGAGCTGCTTCTGCCGCGCGGCTTTTTTCGCTTTTACGACTGGCGCATCGGCTGTACTCCGCGCTCCGGTGTAGGTGGATTTTTCCTACTCCGATCTCTTTTTTACCCTCTCTTCTTCTCTTTAATAAACACTCGATGGGGGGGAAGGGGGGGGCAGGGCATAAATATGGGACGCAAATTACTCGCTCGTAAAACATTTTTTATCGCGCCGAGTGCATTCGAGCCATAAAGTCGCCTTCGAATTATTATTTAACGCGCATTACCACGGGCCCGGAGCTTGCGCGCACACACATGTGCGACGATGATGAAAAACGCGATCTCAATGCGAGGCAACTCTTTTTTTCTCGGATCGGTAAGAGTCGAGAATCTGTAAGGTCTGCTGCTGGTCGAGCGATATGCTCGCGTGAGAAAGCCAGTCGCTCGAGGCGACTTTCTAAGCACTCGAGCGAGTGCGAGGGAGAGAGAGAGAGCCAAGTGCAGCGCAGACACACATGCGATGACGACTGCTCGTAGAAACGGTACACTAGCGGGACTCGAGCATCTGGAGGAGGCACCGAAAAGCCGCGGGAGAAAAATGATAATACGCTAGTGGTTACAGAGTACTAGACTGAGCTTTGAGGAAAAGTGGTAGCCGCTCTCTTCCTCTGGTGTGTAGGCTCTGGCTTTTTTTTTTGTTTGCCCTGGCATTCCGGCACGTTAATGAAGCTGTTGCCGGAGCATCGGGAGGTTTACGACGTCCCTAGGGCGAAACGATGTAAATGAGAAGCGCTGAGCGCGCCGGACACGGTCCTTGACGCGTTATTGATGCGAGAAACTCGGTGGCGCGCGAGTTACGTGCACCCGATACTTCAAACTCGTGCTTATAAGCTGAGTACTCTGCGGCTCAACGCATTTATTTTGCGTCTTAAATAATGGACGTTGTTGTTTATAAATTCGATATTTTATAGATTCAATAAAGAAATTCAATTACAAAGTCTCATAATCGAACGACAATTTACCGCCATTCAAAAATGCTTCTGCAAAAATATATAATTACAATGTTATTTTCCACGGGATTTTCCAATCAGGCGGACTCGGGGCAAAAACTTTTTACCTACCACAGCGCGTAAGCGAGTCGTCCCAGCGTCTGAAAAGACATCGATCTAGCGCTCGCGCGAGAACGAGGATATTCAATCGGACATTTATTAGGCGTAATGAGAGGGGCAGATCGCGGTAATTGACGGGCAATTTTCAGCTGTTGCGCGCTCTCACGGCCCGAAGAAGAAGACGTCGACAGGAGGGGGGGGGCGGATATCGGGTCGGCGGGCCTTTCAATTATAGCGGGCTATTACGCGTCGCGGCTAAATGCTTTTTATGATCTCCGGCTAAGCGATTTTTCACTCGGCCGACCTTTTTTTTTATTCCTCGCGCCCCGAGGTAGGAGAGTTTGGATCTTGGATCTCGAGGTCCCTTTTAATCAAATGACAGTCGGCTTGTTCCTGTGTATCTTTGTTCTTTATGAGAGTCTTGTACAAGCTTATCTTAAGTTGCAATAAAAAATGGAATTTGGGTGATACATTTTTAGGAGCAACTTTGATGAAATGGAGTTTACGAATTTAAACGGGTTGTTAAAATGATGAATCGTTCTGCATTGACTTTAATCAAATTGTGGATCGCGTTGAAAGATTTCTGTGGCTTATTGATAGCTTGTGTATTATTTAAAGAGAATTAAAAAAAGAACGAAAAAAAATCGTTCTAAATAAAAAGAGAATCTATTTTTTGCCTCTATATTTTTGAAGAGCAAAAAAGAAAATAGAAATCACGAGATAAATATAAAGGATTTGGTAAAAATAAATTCAAATCCCCCTCGCTATCGTATTTATTTCGCTCGCAAAAAAAAAAGAAGATTTAATCAATCCTTCAACTGTCTTTTTCTCCCTCCTCTTATCCCTCTATTGAACACAATAAACTCAAAATATTTTTACCCAACATTCGTCCAGTACGTAATTTCCAGAACAAACGAACAGCTCAAACATCGTATATGATACTCGAAAGGAAAAATGGCTTCTTTGAAAAGCTCGCTTCCAGTAAAAGTGCATTAGCGTAGATCGACAAGCCCGTATTTGCCATTATTCCTCGTGTAAAGTGAGCAAACTCAAGCTCGTCGCCTCGAGTCCCTCGATCTTCCAGGCTGAGAAAACGGAAAAGAAGTAAAATTGCGCTTTCCCTCCTCCTTTTTTTCCCCCACTCGAAAGAGAGCCCAAGTGTCGAGCTTCGCGGCGATCTCCGAAACTCTCCTCGACTGCTAAAATTACATCGGCGATAATCGTCGCTCTCCTCTGCTTTCTCCCAGCCTCCTTCGCGTTTTCGTTCCGCCGATGTGTGTTTTCATCGGCTTCGAGTATCGCGACAAAACTGCGCCGCATACCAAGCGCGTCGCTTTGTTTGCCCAGCTCACCGTATTGTGGAAATAATATTTATCTTGCGCTTTCTCTCTCTCCTCTCTGCTTTTATTTGGGATCGCAAAGTTGCGATTTCTGCCTCTCGCGCTTATGTTTTTCCTGCGCGCGCTCTTCGCTTCCGAGAAACTATCCCTCTCTCTCTCTCTCGGAGAGGATTTATTAATCGCGAAAGAGGAGAGCCTTTTTTCCGTTCGCGGAAGAAACGGTGCGAGAAGTTGCAGCTCCTTTTTTAGCCATCCAAGCGCAACCAACAGAGACGATGGGCCTTTGTCGGGTGGCTAAGATAAGCCGCCGACGCGCGCAATTAAGATCTAACTCGTCAGGGCTTCGGAGGGGAGACGCCTCTCTCCCTCGAGCGGCGGCGGTGCAGCTCTCGCTCGAGTGGAGAATCAATCATCTCTCGCCGGTGTGTATATCGGGCCCCCGTGTGCTCTTCGTCGCCCGTTGCTGCTGCTGCTGCTGCTGTTAATTGCGTACGCCAAGCCGCTTGTCTCGAGATACTCCAGGCGATGATCGCTTCTTTCAAGAGCCAAGGAATTGTTTGTCGAACACCGATCTAATGACCGAGCTTCGTCTTAAGCACCTGCGATTGCAAAAGCGATAAGCTCGACCGATGTGTCTGTAATGGTATTTTGCGCGCGACTAAGAGTTAATTAAAAATGTTGTATTGTATAGCCGGTGTTGATTCGTTATAGGGTTTGAAATTAAAAAAAAAGAAAAAGTGATTTATTTGCCCTGCGTCCAAAGATCATCATCGTCATCATTGCGCAGATCGATTACGAACTGGCAGCGGTCCGCGCCATCAATCACTCTTTCATTACTGTGGATTTAAGCTAATTAATGAGTCGACCTAATGCTTCCATTTACGTTTCTTCGATTCGACGCATCGGCAATCAATAACCCGAGATCGATCCTTATCAGATTCTCGATTGCCAAGAGAGCAGCAGCCGTATACGCGGAATTCCGAATCGTGTGTATAACGATCGCTCTCGTAAAAGGAAAGACGCGCTATATATATAAGTAAGAGGTGATTAATCGCCGTCGCTCTCGCGAGGCCGCAATCTAACGAAAATTCGCGCTAGCCGAAAAATGTAAGCTCAAGGGCTGGGAGGCCGTTGTCGCTGCTTATTTTTCGCGCTCCCGTCCGGCTGCTCTTCTTTTTTTTTTTCTGTTTTGGAGCGTCGAGCCGCGCGTTGATTGCCGAGGCTCATTTGCATAGACGTTGCCGGGGCTGCCGGCGCGACGCACCGCCAAACTCGTTCGCGCGCGCTTTTGCGCGCCTGCCGATCTTAACGATTTCACGGGAAAATTGTTGTTTATCGCACTGACGGCCGCTCATATACACGACGAGTTGGCTCCTGGTTTTTTCCTTCGCCGCGACAGTATACGCGCGAGAAAACGTCCGCTTGCTCTCTTCTTATTATTCCTCAGTCGATGGATCGTTGCGCCGGGGTATAAGCGTGATAGATCGGTCGCGCTCGATGCGAGGATAATTTTCTATGAAATTCGCCGGTTTATTATTTTCTCTGCCAACTAAGCTTTTTTAACGACTATAGAATAATTCATGAATCTACGTTCTTTTTAAACACCGAAGGAGCAACCACAAATAGAGTGGGTTTCTAAAACTGCGCGCATTCCTCGAATTAGCCCTACGCAAATCCACGAATATTCAAAGCGAAAGCCAACCTCTAAGCCACTAAACCCCCCGAGATCTTGTATAAGCACGCTCGGCGGCGGGGCGAGAAGGAGCAGCACAAGATCTAGCGCGCGTTTGCCGACCACGCCGCGCTTCTTATCTCAACCGGCGCGTTCCCCCCTCTCGATTTGCATAAAGATTCTCGCGCGTCTTTCTCGCGCAACGAGATGCCAAGCCGAGATTGCGCGAGCGCGTGCGTGTAGCGATCAGCGGGCTCTCGCTAAGGAATCCATAATAGGCAGGCCGATTAGAGCGATGAGCTCGAGAGAGAGAGAGGGAGCTCGACTGATAAGCCGTCTCTGTTTGCTCGTGCAAGCATACGCGCGTCGGCGTGTCTTATATACCTGCCCCGAGTTAGGGCGATCCTCGACAATGATAAAAACTCGGCGAGCATATGTTTTTTTTTTCTTGGGACTTTTATGCGCCCCGAGGCCCTCTGAAAATATTTGTCAGCGTTGGCTCTCTCTGATTATCCGTTCGGCTTTTAATGGGAATTTATTGCGCGGACTTGTAAAGACGCGATTAAATTGTTTTCTTATTGACTCGGCATTATGAAGTGATTCGAATGAAATTGTTGAATTACTCGGGGCTTCGAATGACTTTAATACGTTTTCCCACAGGCAGGTTTTATTCGGGCAAGGGGGGGGCGCAAGGAAATTATAACGATGATTTTACACGTGTTCGTAAAATCTTGGAAATTTTAATAAATTTGCCCGGCGACTTTTTAATAAGCCGTAAATCGATGCATAAAACGGGCGGAAAACGATCGCGGCGCGATCAAACGGAATATCGGCGCAAAAAGACAGGCGCGAGAGCGATTATAATTACACGCGTGTCGTAAACAACATGGGAAAATCGCGTGTATCCCAGCTTATGATGTGTATGCCGTTTGATGATTTTCGAAAAAAAAACGCACGTCCTCGCGGCTTATAGATTGTTAATAGTCGCCGAGTTATTCTTCGCAAGCTCCGATGAAAAAAAACGAAAAATTAATAAGCCTAAATCATTGATCGAAGGAAGAAAAAAAAATAACAAATCAAATTGAATTGCCTGTACTGACACGATCCGTAGATTATGACGACTGCGTTTTCATGCTGAGATATATGCGATGACTAGTCTCTTCGCGGGACGTTTCAGGGACGCTCGGAAATAACGCGAATAAGCAAAATAGGGGGAAGGGAAGGTAAACACAAGCGATTTACTATCCGATACGTAATAATTAAACGCACGCCTCTCGTTTTCCCCGATTTTTCCTTGGTTAAACAAACCTTACAAGCGCGAGCACTTGACAAAAATGTCCCTCTCCGCGAGCCTGAGAAAGAAAGGGGGGAACAAGAGCCAAGGGAGCCTGATATAAGCTTGTAATTGTTTTTGCCTAGCGCGCAGAGCGAGAGATTCTGCATTCTTGTCGAGCAGGCCCTGGTGTTGGAATCGAGAGGCGCGAGAAAAGCGCGGCCGCCCGGTTGGCGAACATGCTCGCGCTACACGATCGCGCATGTGTATCTCTGTGCGCGAGTACCGCGGGGACTAGACTAGGTAGCGCTCGATCGTGTCCGCTTTGATATGGGGGGGAAGCGCGATGGTGTTGGCGATCAAGTTGTTAGGCCGCTGACTATTTTTAACGCTAGCTACCGTATGCTCTCCTGTACCCCCTTCGCTTTACTCGACACACGATCGTTTGGTATTTACAAGGGAGCTGCGTATGTAGAATGAGTGTACGAAGCCCCCCGTGCTTCGTGCAAATGAAAAGTTAAATGGTTTAAAGATCGTTTCTGTTCTGTCGCTTAAGACAGTGGGAATAATAAGCGATAAATTATGCGAAGCTTATCGGCAGAGAGCTAGGTGTTCCAGGAAAACAATGCCGTAAGCTCTATACTTTGGAAAAGGATAATCTATGCCGATGCATATTTGCGGCCTGTGGGTGCGTATATTTAAACACTTCCGTCATCCGACCTTCCGCTAAACTCTCACGAACGTTTATAAGGTATAGAATAAAACATCGTCATTCTGTAAATTCTGAATCACGATTTTATTTCGCACTCCACTGGTGTGTGTGTGCGCGTGTGCCACATTTAACACCTATACTTGGATATTTCTATGGACAATACATCAAGCGCTGGATTTCGAACGGAGACTTAATCGTTAAAATTCATTTAAACTGCACTACTAGCTTTCTAAAGTAGTTATGATTATTCGGCGGGGACAGGAAGAGATAAATATTTACAACCCGTTTGGAAATAAACAGCGTTATCGTTTGCATTCTCTCTTTTTTTTTTGATGCTAAAAAACATTAGCGCAGCTTTAGTATATCGAAGTCTGTTGAATACGATTGAATAATTAGTTTCGTCCGCGGCGAAATACGATTTTATTATATTCGCCAACGATCCACGTAATGGTTTACATAATCGTTAGCGCAAAAAAATTTTCAAAGCTAACACACACGCGCGAGTCGAAACCTTGTCGTTTTCTTATCTAACAAAATTTGTTCGATACCCATGAAAAAAAAGCAAAATTAATTTTCCGCTATTTTGTCCAACGGCAAGTTTTATAAATTCGAAAGTCCCAGAGTTTCGCCTCCCCCCCCCGCCGTATCCTTCTTCTCTCTCCTTACAAGCTAAACGGCTTGTTAACTCAAATTAGCCGTAAATCAGCTGGGCTCATCTCAGACTCTCTCTCACTCTCGGATTAACGGAGTCTACCCATCCACGGACTTGCCATCAATAATCTTACGAGCGGCGTTACAATGAGCCACGAGTACACGCGCGAAAATAAGAGGGGCTCCGGCATCGCTCTCTCTCTCTCTCTCTCGCGCGCATATCTTTTTCCCGAAAGCGATTGCTACTCCCGGCCCGATAAATAAGCCTGCCCACTTTAATGACCGCCTAATGTATTGTTTCTTGTAAACACGCTCGAGCTCGTAATTGAATTTATACTCTCGTCAGCTCTCTCTCTTTCTCGTATCCCAAAGAGGCTTTTCACTCTAATTAAAATTAGCCGGTAAAATTCGTAATATTTATACAAGCCGATCGACCACGGCTCATCGCTCTCTCTCTCTCTCGCGGGGGCCAGCACTCGAGATGCAAATTTAACGAGTGAGACGTAAAAGGCGAGAAATACAGAATACACACCGAGTGCTGCGCGTGTTCGCGCGCGATTTCCCGTAGTCCCCGCGGCTCCATAAATAAGACAACTAATTCCTTCGCCAACGCTCTCCCCTGACGAGCTCGAACTTAGCATTTAGGCTTGTAATGCCCGAGCTAATTAAGGGCCCGCAGGTACTCACGCACTCCTACGCTCGCTTCCTCACCCACACTCGCGCTTACTTTTTTTTTCCTCTCTTTTTCATCTGTCCCGTCCGACACTCGGGCTTTAATAAAACGGACCGTTCGACGCGCGTTATATATTTAAGAGAGAGAGAGAAACCCGCCGAGGGAACTTTGCCTAATTGTCATGTGATAATGAGGGGATGATCCTTTAAGGTGATCCATTTTGGTTTGCCGAGCCTACAGCCAGTATATGCAAATGTAAATTGGGCAGAGAGAGAGAGAGTTAGCTCGTGGTCGATCTCCTCTCGGGACGCGCGAATTTCTCGCCTTTTTTGCCGCCCGCTCCCAAAGCCTTTCACCGTCTTGCAACTTTGACTTTTTGTCCTTCTGCCCGAATAACAAGATCTTCTGCCGACCGATCGGCTCGAAAATAAAAGTCGTGAATGTGTGCGTGTGTCTTTGTAAGTTGAATGCGAAAAGGGGGAGGGCAAGCCTCTTAAATTAGTCGGATAAAGCTGCCGCTACCCAATGATAGAGTTCTAATTTTGTCGCCGAGAGAGCAGAGTGCCTCGAGACAATTGTATAAATAAGACGGCTACGGTTGTCGTGGTAAACAAATTAATTGTCAGGAGACGCAGAGAAGTGATGAACATAATAGAATTGGCGCGGTAAACGCCCAAGCCGAGCTATTTCCACTCGGGCTAATGGCGCTTTTACGTACACACCGTACCATTTCCCCTCTCCCGATAAGCCCGGTATGTACATGCGAAAATAACACCTGACTCGCTTAGCCGGCGTATAACTCGAACGAGCTTATGAATATCAAACCGAAATTTAATTGACAATCCGATTCTTATAATAAACCCAACTTCAAACTGACGTACGCGCCTCGAAAACAACAAAAAAAAAGCTTAGCATCTTTTATCTGGCTAAACTAATCTCTCAAGCAAAGGCCGTTACACTCTCGAGGTCCAATTTATAACTCGCGCTGGGGTAACGTTGCGTGCGGAAGATAAAAAAAAAAGTAAATACAAAAGAAAACTAAAACTGGCGTCAAACTCTCTTGCGGCACGCGCATTTTTTTTTTCGCCGACACAGAGAAGGCAAAAAGACGGCCGAGGGAGCAAAAGGAGGACAGTAGTCTTGCCGGGGCTCAACTCGGGACGTTATCGTCGGGGCATTTTCATTAAAGCGGCGACACGAGAGAGGCGCGCGCGCTACCCGCGAGAAGAATATTGGCAATAGCCCCGACCGTCCGTAAGGGGAAGGATCTTCAATCTATATGTAAGTGAGGCTATCCGCAGCAGCGGCAGTGGTCTCTCGAGGAGGAGACGAGGCAGAGAAGAGGAGCCGCATACGCCTCGAGGCTTAGCTCTTCTCTCTCTTCCTCTTCCTCTTCACAAAGTGGAGGTCGTCACCAGATAAGATCTACTCGCGCGCAGCAAGAGAGGCAGAGCGAGAGAAGATCATCGGTAGCCACGGGAGCCGAGGCATAGATCATATTAATGGCGGCTGTACGGAGAGGCGCGAGAGAGAAAGTACCCGCGACTCTGCATGGAGGAGCGCCGGACTAACGGGGAATTCAGTTTGTTGAGAAAACGAGGAAATTAATAAGGAAGATCCTGTACACCACGGACCTTCTTACTTTTCCTTCATTTCGCCACCAATCGAATTAGGGATAAGTTATAGGGAGGATGATGCAGTTGCTTCTCGCATTTTGGCGCTCTTCTTTTTTCGAGATTTAAGAAATGATCGGGTAGGAATGCGTAAATACCGGATACCTACCGGTTTTGAGTCTTTCGCGAACGACTTGAATATTCGCTAAGTGAACTGATTTTTTTCGCTGATTAAGCTTTTAGGGCTTAAGAGGGAACGGGGAGAGAGCGAGAGTCTTGTGAGGGCCTGTCGAGAAGTCGTGTACCAATCATTGACGCGATGACTTCGAAGTTTAATCGGGTGTACCCGATGCGCCTCGTAATTGCAATAATGTTCTTGTCAACAAATGAGTATTTTTTTCCCTTGACGCGAAACAAGCGTTCTTCGTTATTTCGACGTTTAATTCCCGATCAGATTCGGAGGTTGTTCAATTATCGATCGCGCCCCCCGACAAATGTCATAATTAAGATTCTTTTCTCGAGAGTCGAACGAATCGATGAACAAAATCTCTTCTTATCGAGGCTGAATCTGAAAAAACGCCGCGCGTTTTTAAACCAGACCACGCACATCGCGCATTTACATACAAATAACGAGAGACATCCGCTCTCTCGATCGGAATGCAATCGAGAGAGAGAGAAAGAGAGAGAGAGCCAACAATCGAAACAAAGACAAACACGAGCAATCGAGAGCAAAGGCGCGCGAGCCTGGCTCTGATAAAGATCGATCGGTAGCCAGCTAGAGATAGATCATCAGCTCGGGGCTTGCGCCAGAACGCGCGCTACTTATAAACCGCCACCGGATCAGGGCGTGTACCAAGTACTTGTAAAACGGCGATTTTTCCGCGGCCTCGAGCGCCACAGGGATAAGGACGTCCTTGAGAATGATTTTCCCGCGTTACGGGAGTATCGATCATCGGCCCGTCAAATTATGTAGACTCGAGCCATCGGCAGTATACTGTATATGGCCAAGAGAGAAAGATGTGGAGACCGAGATAAGGACGGACACGGAGCGGGTCGATAAAGAAAATTATATTTTGATTCGAAAGAGAGGGTTTGATTGATGCTGCTGCTGCTGCCGGCTTGTCCGAGGTGTGCCGGTCAAAGTATATACGAGGCGCGCGACTGTACTGGCTCGGATTAATAAGCGGACACGCGCTGTAATATTTCAGGACACGCGTACACTGCCACGCCCGGCCTTTTATTAGCGCCTTTATCTTTGGATTTCAAATGGACGATATTAATTGAATGTTGGAACAAGGGGGGGAGGCTGATGGGGGAAGACGTTGGATTTACGGGCCAGCCGGAAAAGCCGACTGGTCGCTCGAGGTTGTGATGCAAGAATGTGCCGTTGTCGGCGCAGTTCGCGTGAAGCATTACGATAATTAATTTGCGTAAGTTTCCTGTCGAGTGCACCTCTCTCGGGTTTTTCAATAATACTGTAATGATGCATGTGCTGAACACGAGCCTGCGCTGTTTGTTCTATGGGAAATCACGAGATGTTTCTAAAGACTCTTTGCTCGCTTGCTTGATTAATCGCGCGTTGAAGGTAAAGGCAGTTTGTTCGTTTACTTTATTTCTAGTAATTAAGGCTGAGTATATATGTAGGTGAAAAAAAGTAGAATGTGTGCAATACACGTGTGGTTAATCTTTTCTAAAATTAAAGATGATTAGAGCGAAAAATCGAGCAAGCCACGAAAGATGTTTAATTTGGTATTTTTACTCTAGTGCGCCCATTAGTGTTCCGTAAGTGTTTTCGTAAATTTTTTTGTGATTTCAAGAAGTTTCTCACGATTAAAAAAACAGCTCGCCACTCGACAGTTATAAATACCTTACTTAATATTTTCATATGGTTTCAAAAAAAAAGAAGTCTGTGCTTCAAATTGTTGTATGACACTTGAATGACACTTGTCATACATTTTCGTGCCACTTCTAAAACATTTCAAGTACAATTTTATAAAACAAATTTTATAATTAAACAACAATACAAATATTTGACTCGAAATAAACTACATAATCTCGAGTGCTACTTAAGAATTTTTTTTTTAAAGAAACATTTGAATTTCAATGACACCGAAATGTTGATGTTCGAAAGCTCTACCGTGCATTTGAATTGCAAATCAAGAATTTTTATATTGTTCAGCGAATTTTCAAAACACACGCTCCTGCTAAAAGAAGAGGCGTGACTGGCCAAATTTATCGATGAACGAATTTATACTTTCGCTCTTGGGTTACGCGCGAGGCTAAGTGGCACTTTACCCGAACTGTTTGTGCCTGAAAAATAGTCGCCTACTTAACTACCAAATTAACCATTTGATTGGATACATTAGCAGTTTATCATTACATAATTATGCCTGACTCATATAATTACCCGTTCCTAAATTTCATCTACTCTCGAAATAAATCTAAATCAAAACCAACAATTTTGAAGCAACACTCGTATTTCTTCACGCCATAAAAAAAGAGCCAAAATATTCTCAGCTAATTAACAATCCGCGCATGGCGAACCGATAACACTCGACATATTTTCGTTGAACACTAACTGTCAACGCGGCAAACACGCCGATGACATCAAAGGTGTACCCTCTGCTACCATCTCGATTTTACACGCCCATAAAATCTCTTCCTCTGTCTCTCTCTCTCGATCACATCGCGTCACGGCAAAACGAGAGCTCGAGAGTCCTCAGTAGTACGCGCGCGCGCACTCGTGCCCTGTCTGATTGACAGTCGAAGGCTCGTCCTCGGAGAGTAGCACGTCAACGCTGGCCCGCATTAATCGCACCGATACTCCAAAGAGCGCTCAACGAATCCAAGTGACAAAATCATTTGGCCAGACTGTGTCTCAATTGTTTGCCGGGCTGTCCGAGATACTTTATTTCCAGCAAGCTGGCGCTTATACATATGAATGGCAGCGAAGAAATTAACTAATAATTATAATGAGTTTTTTTTCCTTTCCATTTCGATTGGCACTCGCAATTCAAAAGCACTCGATCTTAATAAGATTATAAAGATATCATTTTTTTCAAGTACACGCCTACACTAGAGGAGGCAGCACTCGGAACTGAGGCAATCATCGAGGGCCGATCGAGAAGCGCGAAATGATTAATGATTTACAATTTTTTCTCCTCCGCGCGCGCGAGACTTATTACCGCTTCTAATTTATCCCATCAATTCATCGTCGTATCCTCAATCAATGGGGCAGATATATATCGCCGATAAAAATCACAACACAGCGGCGTTGCGAATTTCTGGAGAGAGGTGCGGCCACCACCATCGGCAGAGTCCGAATCTGAAAAAAAAAAACGAGAGGCACCTGCGAACGGAGAAAAGAAGAGAGAGAAATTCAAAGTCCCAAAAAGACGAGGGCGAGTCTCTCTGGTTCTCTCGGAAGAACTGGAGGGGCGATCGGCCCATAAAGATGCCTCATCAAAGGCCATTCTTCAGAACGACAGGGCTACATCCAGGCAAGGACCCTATTAAGCATCGCACAAAAGCCCAGGGATAACGCGGGGAAAAACGAGAGAGAAAGGAGAGAAAGAAGGAGAAACGAAAGAGTCGGAATCGAAACCTCGGGGATACACGGCCGCGCTGAAAGCGCCGATAAATCCTCCGAATCGAGCCGATGTGTGTCCGTGGGTCCACCCAACCTCGCTCCCCCCTCCTCTCAGAGCCTTCGCATCAAGCCCTCCCAGCATTCCTCTACTAAGGCTCCCTCTACCTCTCGGGTGGACCACCTCTGGCGGCAGGCTCCAAGAGAGGGGAGTGGGAAGAAAAAGACCCGACGCGGCTCGTTATTACGATTTTCGAGCCGTCCCGTTAGCCGGCGCGGCAGGCTCCTATATGTATTTTCGAGCGTCAGCCGGCATTCCTTGAGCGCACGCCTACGCGCGGCCGGTGTTACAGCTGGTAGCTCGGGCTCGCTCGCAAGACCACCAGTTTGGAATAACTTGGAGCGACGACGTGTGTAAGGTGGAGCGCTTGATAAGACCACGCGCAGCGACACGGAGAAGGAGGAGGGTGTTGTATCTCTCTGCGGGGGAAAACAAGATCGCCCCGCGCGAGTGTGAATATCGAGGGAGATCGAGTAGGCGTTTCTCGTACTCGAGAATTGAATATTATCGGCCGATTAGATAGTTTATTCCAGCTAAATGTTTGCGAGATTGGGGGTTTCAGAAAAAAATTTTGATATTTCCAACTTGTGGGAAAAGGAAATCGCTTGCCGAGTGTGTGTGTCGGGTAAAGCGCCAGGGAAAATGGTACTCTAATGATTATTAGGCCCGTCTATTCAGGCAGGATTGCGACATGCACCTGCCTGCTATACGCCGCTTTTAACGATAATGCGTTGAATAACAATTTACAACGGCTAATCTAGTCTCTTGGATATTCTAATGCGCAGATGTTAGCCGGGAATAAATACCGATTATTCAAATCGAAGACTTAGTGTTCACGCCAACTGGTTCCTAATGCGTCCCAGCCTTAACAACCCATGGCTCAAAATTTTATCTCCAGCATAAAAATTTTTCCAACGGAAAAAAAACTAAAAAAAAACTCAAGAGTCATCGAAACCGAAGAAAACTCATCGGTATAAGAACAATCGAGCGGATAAGGCTTGAGAAAAAGGCGTCGAAGGATATGGGCGAGAGAAAAGAGCGCGGAGCTTGCTCGCAACGGGCGTTCCCGCGAGAGAGGGGAGCTGTCTCTCGGGCAGAGATGAATTGATTTTGATCGAGGGGAGGATCGAGGCCTCCGACGGTGGTGGGCCCTGGGGGCAATGAGCGGGTGTGACTACGCACGTCAAAATAGCCCTGCCTCCGACGCCCTCGAGCCTTACCTAATACGACGTCGTAAAAATACACGTTTACTGGACACACCGGGGTTTTAACGCGTTGCGCCGCTTTTTTTCTCATCCTCGAGAGAGAGAGAGGTGGACAGGGTCATTGTCAAGTTTAACTCCTCGTCTTTTGTTTGGGCAATCGTAAATTTGGTGGAGGAGAGATGTAAATGCGCGGATGGTTTATTGCGTTATCTCCTTGGCACTGGAATGTAGAAGTTTTTCCGAGAGTGCGTTTAGAACGTAACGGTGGGGTTTAGCTAACGCCGGGATGATTGAAATTGTCGTGAACGATGAAATATTGTGATTTTTTTTGGGTATGGTACGCACGGGATAAAATTGAGATAAGTTAAGGGATTAGAATCTAATTCAGCGGATTTTATATTGGGGACGTAAAATCATAACAAGCGCAAGCAATCAAATTGGCATATGGATAAGGTAGGCAAAAATTCATTTGGCTATCTCTCGTAACAATGCTACCACTTATGTAAATTTAAATTCGACATCCCGTCTCGAGGGCGATTATCCGTTATCAATAATCAATAAGCAAACGAAAATGTACGACCAAGCCCTGCCGATACGCCGTTTGTTTCTGCATCGATTGTACCGAGTGCAAAAAAAGAATAACAAAGTACCAACAAACGTCAGGAAGTATAAAGTCTTTATCAAGCATAATTTTGCAGCCTTAGCCTTCATAAACATTCCAACTTGTCATTCGATCTCGGGTTATACCGAATAAAATAAAAAAAGGACTCGAGAGCGATTACAATAAATGCTGCGTCAGGGGATAGACGTTAAGTAGCCAAACGCAAGACACTTAGCGGCGCCATTCCGGAATTTCTCGGATGCAAAGAAAAGGTGCGCGCAGGCGCAAGGCCAGAAGAGAGAAAAAAATAAGAAAAGGCAGATTCGTCGGTGGCTGGACGAAAAGAAATATTAAACGAAATCCATTGTTGGTACGTCGAACCCGGCACGGAGAAAGAGAGGTAGAGAAAAAAAGAGAGAGGGAAGGAGAGCGGGCTGGCCGTGGTGGTAAACAAATGACTTTGTTATTGGCTCTTTGGGCTTTCCGCTCGAGTCATTTCGGGCTCATCTTCCTTTTCTCGTTCTCGCTCCGCTTCGCCCTTTCTCAGCCCGAGAAACGCCTTTTTCTTTCCGTCTCCCTTCGCGCGGCTCTCCCGTCCGTAATTCTGCGAGCACTTAATAGCCCGCAAGTGAGTGGTAACACGCGTTTCAATATATAGATAGAGATAACTCGGCTATCTCTGAGTTTTCTGTTTCGCTATGTTATTTATTTCTTTTGCGTTTGTTTGCTCCCCCTCCCCCCCCCCGCCCTAGGGAGAAAAACAAAATTAACCGCGCGACACGCTTTATCTCTCTCTCACTCTCTCTCGGGAAATAACATTGATATTTAATTGTTTATGTGTGTCAGTGCCTAATGACACAGGTGAGCTCGGATGTAATAAATTAAATGAGCAGCCTTCGCTATTATATATATCGCACGCGAGTTTAAATACAAGTTGTGAAAGGGGGAGGGGTAAAGGAGAGAGGTTGGCGCGCGGCATTAATATAAATAGGATTTGTGATATTATATTTCAGCTTATTACTAATGAATATCGCGAAAAATGAGCCGTAAATTCCGAGTATTTATCGCGGGCAATTGTTCGCGAGAGATGCGATATCATTGAAAGGCATAGAGGGGGACGAGATAACGCGCTCGCGCGGCGGGAAGAGAAAAGGAAGGTACATTTCGAAAAGTAAATTTGTTCGTCTTGAAATATGCTAACAAGACACCTTGCCGGCGACGCGTGCACCGCGGAGCCCCCGACGACAAATAAACGAGCAAACAAACGAAATGTCGAACATTGTCCGAATCGATCGTTAAATTTCCAATCGAGAAATCTCAATTTTCTTCCTCAGGGACGCGAGACCAGTCGGCTCTAGCAAGCGGATCCGGCGTAAACACTTGCGATCGTTACGTATAGCTCATCGACGTGCAAAAATAATGCAACCGAGAAGGAAGGTGTAGAAGTTGGCGAGTTCCGCGAGGCGATAAAGGAGCGCGAAAAACAGTCGAGGACTCCGCAGCGCAGTTAACGCGAAAAGGGCTACGCGAATATGTAAAGATAATTAGAAAGAGAAACAAAAGAGGGGGGAGAAGGCGAGCTGAGGGAGGAGCTCCTTGAGAAGCGGTTGAAATTTCTGGAAGCTCGGGGGCTGCCGGACTTATGACGCGTAAATTGTTACACTGACGATTCGAAGGAAGCGCATAAGGATTGTAGAAAGTTCTTTGTAAGGAGTCCGGAGATTCGTTCGGGGGGGAGGGGAGAAGAGTCGCGACTTATGGGAGACCTTCGGGGGGCTTTTTAAAACTGCTAGCACGCAATCCTCGGCGATCGTTAAAGGCTTTCGACTGAGAATCTTGTTTACGTTGCGCGAGCGTAAATAAATAATATTTACAAGCGCCTTCTTCTCTTGTGTGCGTATATATATATATATATATATCTCGATAAATTATATTTGACAATTTTTTTTGGGGGGGCTCGCGCGAGAGCAAAACTCGCGTACGCGTATTTATAGATCTTCTTCGAGTTTGCGCACGCAAGCGCGCGCTGCTCTCGGCGCGTTCCTTTTTTCAAACGAAAACGTAACTGGTATTTATAATTCGTAACGCCGGAGTAGCCCCGGCCGTATAGCGCAAAATTAATTTGCATTCAATAATTTATACACTTCATATTTTACGTCGATTAAATGCACCTGATTAATTTCGTCGTTTCTTCTTTTTTTTTTGTCTCACAGCGCGCGAAATACTTTAATTTAGCCGTTAAATAGGTTATTTCCTCAGCTCCCCGTCGCTCCGATAAAATTTAATCATTCGCCGTGGACTTTTTCAATAATTCGCGTATTTTCCTTCCCGAAGAGATACACAAGGGCTGAGATGTGACAGTGTTCGCTGGAGAATCATATCCGGATGTACGACTGTAAGCAGAGCAGAGCGAGCGATCAATGAACCCGATGTTATATTCTTGAATCGGCGATCGTTTGATAATAACGCAGAACAGAGCGCGCCTAGATCATGATTGAAATGTGTAATCGGCTAAGTGTCACCTTTCCATCCAGCCGCATAAATAAACCATCGTATAAAGCTCTCTCTCTCTCTCTCTCTACGCTACACCTGACGAAACTACAAAAATGCGACCTCGATAGATATCCTTCGCGATAAATCCTCCCTCCCCCCCCTACCTCGCCGATGGAAATCTACACAATTTCCAATTGTAAAGCCGCGATTTTAAATCTCCAGAACACGAGCGCGCGTTTCATCGCGTTCCAAATCCGAAAATCGGTAGCAAAAAGCAATTAGCGCCGAGATAAGCACACGGGGGGGACTCTACAAGCGCGAGAGAGACGGAAGTGGCGCAGCGGGCATGTAACGAGCCGCTCGCGATACGATCTCTGTACGAGGTGGCACGCGCCGTATACGCGGCTATCGTTAGCCTCGAGAGCAGGCCGCCGCGAAAATCAGCCTAATGATCGGCGCGTTTCAGCCTCTCGCATCGGATGCCAACTCGCCTCGAGAGGCGCCTACTGCGTTATCGATTGCATACCGTTGCCTTTTTTTGTAACGTGCCGGAGCTATGGGTCAGGCGATTTTTCGAAATTTGAACAACACTACAGTTTTTACGCGAGGCTTTATTAGGCGCGTTAACGCGGAAGATCAATATTGCAGCGAGCATTAAATTAACGCTCGCAGGGGGGGAGCATAAAAGGATAAGGTTCGCCTGGATTTATAAACTTAAGCTCGAGACTGTGTGCACTTACAGGCCGTGTAATTAACTTGGGGGGCAGGGGAGATTTGTTTAACGGTTGAACCAGCGTTTAAAACGGCTCGTCAAAATCAACAGGATCTCGCGTTCGGCACAAAAGTGAACAGAGCCGTAAAATCAGGACTCTTTGAGAATGAGTTTAACGCGCGAAAAATCAAAAGTACGTCGGGGCTTACAGGCAGTATAAGGCTCTCTTGCTTTTGCGAAAACACACACACACACACCTGTTTTTCGGATTTTAACGGCGACGATCGATGGATAAAGTTTAACAGCGCGTCGTAGCGTCGATGAGAAAAATCACGGAAAGCACTTTCTTGGCAAAGACGACGGATGGCAGAATATAAAAAGGAGTGGGAAGGAAAAGCGTTGACGAAAGAACGGCTTTTCAGTCGCTGCGGCGAATAGCAGGCGATTAAAAGAGGTGTGGAAGAGGTGTCCGCGAGCGTGGAAAAGCGAAAACTGCGTTAAAGCGCTGAAGAGAAAGTACGGACGTGTGGTCCCTTTTTTTCAAGCCAACGCAGTGTACATACGCTTAGAATGGCTTGATTAAGAGGGAGAGAGGGGGGACGTTATGTCGCAGATTCGCCTTTTCCTCGCGAATTCGCTATTTTTAAGATACGCTCGGAGATTATTATTTATGAGCGCTGCAGCTCTCTCTCTCTCTCTCTCTGTCTCTCCCTCTCTTTCTCTTCTCAGCGAGCACTATCATCGTCGATGAAACATCCGTTTAATCGTACCTACAAGTCAATCTCTCCGTACTCTCCGAGATGAAATCCGATGGCTGGAAATTTAGCAAGCAATTGGCTTACTCGTACGCCAGCTAGTTAAACTTGTCTTGTCGTTAAAGCACATTTCACAACGCGCATAATTTACGAGACAACGCGCTGTATACGCGCGGACGTTATAACCGCTGAAATAAGTTGTTCGTCAAATCGATATACATATATACATATATATATATATCCGCGAATGTGTGCGCCCAACGAGTCTGGAAAGCGTTTCTCATCGTCGCATCCGCCAGTGGATGCTCGGGCTTTTCGCATAAAACAGCCCCGGACTCCTATTAATTATTATTCATGCGCTTGTTTCGACAACCCGTGCGCGCGCACCCTATAGCCCGAGCTCAAATAAAACAGTCTCCCTCCCCTCCCACCTTTTTTTGCCAATCCTGCATCGATGTACTCGGCCGTGTAAATACCGATTTTTCTCGGCTGCCTGCAGTAGTTGGTCGCCCGGACACCCGCGACACAACTTTGATAAATTAAGTCTCGCTTAATTAGGATGCAAGAGTAGCCGGCGACTCTTTTTTCGGCCTTGGAGACCGATCGAGAGAGAGCAGCGTGAAACGCGCATTACGCGCTTTCAATTTACCGATCGCCCCTCGATCGGGATTCGCTTTAATACGCAGAAATTCATGTCGCCGGCTTTACCAAGCCGATTTCGCCACGATATGTTTATGATGTACGACTACTGCCGTGACCAATGCGACTCTTCTTATTGTTGGTATACCCAAATGACCTTGCCGATTTTTTTCGCCATAATTTAACAGCTTTTTTATTTTCGCGTCGATTTATTTTCGTTTATCTCGCCGAATTCCCAAGTTTTATCACTCGGGGCATAAGGCCCATTTTTACGGCTGCACAAATGTTCGCACTCAACACCGGCATCAGCTTGTGGTGTATACCAAGCTGAAACTTTGCCTAACCAGTAATAAAGTCTTTGTAAAAGTCGGAGAAATTTATCCGCGCAAAGTCCCGATGTGGCAACGCAATCACCTCGGGACGATACGTAATGAGCCGGGGGCCTACGGCTTAAGAATTTAAACGCGAGCATTAAGCACTTGGAGAGATAGAGCCTCGTTCGCGAGTCGTAGCCTTTGAATTACAGCCAATCTCGTCAACCCGCATTCAACTCTGCGTAGTAGAAAAAAATGCCCCTAGACGCAGAGGGGCTAGGCACCGTTAGCCCCGTAAACTACCGACTTTCCTCGCTCGCCCCGTCAAATTTACGTCCCTGCCCGTGTGCGTATCGCTTGCTATTTATAGAAAAACAAATAGCACACGGACAGGCTCGATACACGAGTACATCACGCGAAAGTTCAAGCCCATCTCTCGGGAGATGGTCGTCCGCTTTCGCTCCTCGGCCTCGCGCGTCTGCATACGGGCGATCGGGCGACGAAAATTATTAGTGCGTAAAAGTCAGCGGGCTAAGGCCCCGAGAGAAAAAGAACGGCCCTCGAGATTTTATCGGGACCGGCAATTCTTTTATGCTCGCGGGAAAGCCACACGGACGATTGCCCCGTGAAATTTGCATGTTTGAAGAAGATGCCGGCGCGGATAATTCGCGATCCATAAATCGACGGGCCTTTATTATGCGCGACCGATAGGGCCCCGAGGCCCCTGCGCCACCCGCCTGCCTAATAAAGCGCCGAGATGATAATGCCGAGGCTGCTCGGAGAAAGGAGGGGGAGGAGAGAGAGAAGAGAAGCCCTGTAGCGCGTGACCTCCGCGAGGTGCGAGGTCGTATAGGACGGTAACGCGTGGGAGGCGCGGATAGCGAGAGATCTCGATTGGAGGGCATTATCGAGGGAAGAGAGACGTTGAATAGAGTCCAAGGTATTCATTGCCGATTGGGTATTGCGTTATATATTTATCTTGGCGATATTTGCATGATTATTATCGGGCCTTTATTATTAGACTCGGCGCTCAAGATTACAAAGTCGACGACATTTTTCAACGCCAGGTCCCTCCTCCCCTACGCTCCTGACATAATTTCTCGGGAGTGAAATTGTCCAGTACATAAATACGCGGCGCGTGAGAAAGAGAGAAATGCAATAATTGTAAAATAGGCAAGAGCACATAACGAAGTGAGCGAGTTCGCGGAACGGCTTCGGAGCACAAAAGCCACGCAGAGATGTAAAAGAGACGCGGGTGAAGAGGAATCCAAACTGCCTGACCGTGCGAGTCCGTGTGTGTGTGGCGTCGTGAGCTATTGGTACTCGGAAGGCGTTCGCGGAATGTTCTCGGGGGGGATGGAGGGAAGAAAAGCGGCAGGTGTCGAAATAAAACGAGCCTCGGATTTTCCCGAGATGTCAGGGCTGATGAAGATGCGACGCTGTGACTAGCACCGGGAGACAATAGGTCTGCTATTTCGATTCGCAGTTATCTCGGGCTGGTTACATATCGAGAGAGAGAGAGAGAGAGAGAGAGAAAGAGAGGATTGAGACGAATGGCTAGACGAGGCTATTTGTAGCGGGCATTCACGCGTATAGCCGCGAGGCAGACGCGGTAAGCTACAATAGCTGCTACTACTACAATAATCGCTCGAGTGATTAGATCGTGCAGTGGTCTCAATAAAAATGGTATGTATGCCGAGAGGATTTGTTTCAATCGAGAAATAAGCAGATATCGCGCGCTTTCAACAGCTCGTGCTACCGCATTCGAAACGCATCTGGATTATACGTAGATCATAAACGACTGGAAAAGTTACATAAATATAAGCATGTGATGTAAAGACCAAGAAACCGATCTCTTGCGCAATTCGTCGTTAAAAGCATAATATCCGATATTTTCTCGCTTCTCGCATAAAATCGAGATTAACGGGTGTACACACCCTATGCGCTGCTTATTTTAACGATATGCCGCGCTCCAGTAATATTCCAATACCCTTTGCCCCAGTGCCGCGCGCGAGAGAGAGAGAGGCTAAAAAAGACGAGAGCACGGAAATAGGCCAGCCTGTGTCTCGGCGCGATTCCATGCTCTATTCCAGGCTCTCACCGCCTGGAATAGAGAGCGCGACGACGGAAAATAGCTCGTAGGCTAAGTCCGACCAAAAATGAGATACGCGCCCAGAGGCTTAGGGCCCGTAAGCCTCTGGCTTGTGCTGCAGGTGCGGATCATACGTCTTCGTATTTTGACACTTTAATTTGGAAGCGAGAGAGAGAGAGAGAGAGCCTGTTTTGGAGATTCTATACACCCGAGTGTGCTTGTGTACGGGTGAATGACACGCTTGGTGGATTGTGCTGATGTAATAATCGATCGGTACTCTTCGCTTTTTTTTTATTTTTTTATCAAGTCATTTTTCGTAACGAATCGAGCCGGCTTCCGTCGGACGATCGAATTATTTTTCTTGGGTCAATTAATGGTTGTATCGCGTACACTGGGCTACCAAATGAAAATATCTCCAGTCTACGTGTTTGCATACCTAAAGATTACTGTTTTCATTTCAACGATTCGAAATTGTTATAATTGATATAATTTGAAAAATTGTTCGTAAAGTAGCACACGTATTAAAAACAGCGACGTTTATATCACTCTCCACGATCGACCTTCTATCCCTGTCGACTCTTTTAACTGCTCGCGCGGAGAGAATCGGTCAGCTATTAATCGGGCTAGACGTATCTCGGCACATCTGCGAGAGAGCGGAACAATAACACACCGAGAGAGCAGAGACGAATGAAGTTGACGCGTAGGGACAAGTCAACGACTAATCCTCGAGAGCGAACGGACAGGCTGTACGCCTTTTGCGTGTGAGCGATGACTATCCGACACCTCTATTCATCCAGAAATAGATCGGAAAAGCACACCTTTCGATACGGCGATTAATCAGCCAGGGCGTGTATGGATATCTCGTAATTCCCGCGCCCTAATAATCGCGCGTATTCCCAATCAAAGAGCTGCGCTGAGAAAAGAAGG
Source organism: Anagyrus pseudococci (assembly GCA_030522585.1). Classification (NCBI taxonomy): domain Eukaryota; kingdom Metazoa; phylum Arthropoda; class Insecta; order Hymenoptera; family Encyrtidae; genus Anagyrus; species Anagyrus pseudococci. The sequence continues at coordinate 34,661 of JAPYYQ010001328.1, forward strand.
GGGGCAAACCAAAGCAGCCGATCTGCATGTGGCGAGCTGTTTTTCCACGGGCGATTCATACGCGATTTATAAACTGTCACGGGGAGGGCACGCGTGGCCTTCGCACATACGCGTCGTGTGCCTCGGCCGTAAATCCCAGCGACGTCGTACTTTACGAGCGGCCGATGTGTTAAAGGGAGAGACGAGGCAACCTTTTGTTTTGGCCAGCGACAGCAGGGAGAAAGATCAACGCGCGTAGGCGGGCGTACAATATCTCGGCTTCTGCAGCGACGACCTCGCGAACGTGTGAACTTTGGCAACAATCGAGAGAGAAGAAATTGCGTAAACTTCAAGCTGCTCGCACACTTTAATTTATCCCGACGTATGCCTTTCATCGGGTGGATACATGCTGAATTTATTCAGGCTTTTTATGACGAGAGAGCCACGTGGCTGTCCGAGAGACGTGTAGCTCCGGGCGTTGGCGAGCGCGGGAAAGACGAGTAATTAGGACGAGAAGATTATGGTTTTCATTGAAAAGCTTGCGGCGCGCCCAGTGAGATCGGCTTGATTGTTGCGACGATCGCAGGCGCTTATATCGCGGCTATCTTATTAAAAGCGAGCTCTCTTAATCAAAAGTCGTCGGCTCCAGGCGACGGCAAGATTGATTTTCCACGAGAATTTAACGGAAAGCCGAAGTTTTCGGCTGGAACAACGGTTTTCTTCGATGCACAATGTTAAAAATGGTCGGGATGACGTTTCGTATTTGTCGGACTCGAGTGAAAAATGCGTTTAGTCGACTACGAAGGAATATTATTTTTTTTTATTTCCCAAACAAAATCTAGAGTTACAAGTCCAGCGAGAAACTATCCGGTGATAATTTTTTTTTGTTCAACTCTTGCTCAAGCCCAATGCGTCAGGTCGATCTATTACGGAAAGCCAACGCATAACTTATAATCCGCAACATAAGACACAGGGTAACGGCGCCAGCCGAGCAGCTCGTAAACAGAAGGTAAAAACGCGCGAGGCAAAGTTGGAGAGAGAGAAAAAAAATCGGCATTACAAGCCCAATGGCGGCTGTACACGCGTGAGCGCGCGCGGCAAACGCGTGGGGCGTGTGGGTAAAAGCGACTCCGCGTAATATTATCGCGTGGGCGAGATAGGCGCGATTTCTCGAGGTTCTCTCTCTCCCGCAAGTGCATTGTAACGCAGCAGCGTGGCTCTCTCTCTCTCTCGCGACACAACCAAAGGAATATCCCTTCCCCCTTTTTTTTTCTCTCTCTCTCTCCCCCTTTTCTAAATGTCCCTCAGCCCTGCCCCCGAGGCGCTACTATCGCTATTTATCTCGGCAGTCGCGACTTTATTCGCGTTTCTTTTTCCGCCTAATCTCCCATTCTCTCTTCTTATTTATCGCATTTCTTTTCACCGCCAACGACTACGACCTCCTTCCCCCCCCCCCCCCCCCCCCCCCCCCTTTATCACGCGGCTCTCTCGCGAAAGTTCCTTTCTTGGATTTTACTTTTTATTCGCGACTCTGGCACTTTGCGCGCGATTATCGCCCCCCCTCATCTTTTTTATCGCTTCAGGCTCCGTGTACCCCGACGATATCATTGTGCGCTTTTTGCATCGGCTCCTCGGGAATGTTGCAAGGGGAACGCGAGAGCGTGTATTGTCAGCGAAAAATATTTCAGATTGCCTAACGTTAATATAATTTAATCGATGTTCGACAAATTAATTGGATGATCAAACGTTTCTCCGGGAAGAGTAAAAACTTAACGAATGACTCGACAGTTCTGGCAGCGATGCAGAAGACAGAGAGGAAAGTGAGTCGTGGCTCGGCCGAAAAATCTCGAAATCTTAAAGCTATTAAAATAACAAACGACTTAATCACCAAATTTATCCGAGCCGAACTTATAAATTAAAAGCGAGAATTTCTCTCTGCGGCCGGACAGTCAGGGCCGAGACTCGTAATATTTTTCTAGCGGGCAAAGTGACGAATAGAGGTGGGCGCTAGGAAACACGAGAGCCAAGAGTCGGTTATAGAATGCGCTCGATACGGGCGCGCGGGGATGACAAAAAAAAAAAAAAAGAAGAGAAAATTTAGAACGTCGTAAAAATTCAAATTGAAATTCCCCCACGGCAGCGCGGCTTGCCTTAATCGTACCTCCGCGCGACACGACGCGTACGTAGGCAGGGGCTAAAGTGAGAGCGAGAGAAAGAAAGACATGGTCTCGGATTATTATTGTCGCGTAGGCGCGACGACGACGTTCTGACGAGAGAGAGAGACTAGGCGCTCCAGGTGTTGGGGGGGACCCGCAGGTAGCTCGTTTCACGAACGACCGGCTACAATGACGACGGCGAGGACTAGCCTTTCTTTTTGCCCGCGCGCCGATACTCCGCGCGCGCTACACCATCGACAGAGGCTCAGGCTTGTTTGCTACAGATTTTCTTTCTCCCAGTATTCACGCCTTCGCGATCTTCCGGTACGAGTGTACCCCGGATTTTATGATTGTGTTTTCGATTTCCCTTCCCAACGACTTTTCATCTAGTTTTCTCTTGTTTATCCCGCCCGGGGAGTTTGCTTGGGTATTGGTTATTTTTAGTTTTTGCGTAAAGGTTGATATTTTAGTTTTTACTTTAGAAAGTATACGGAATTGCAGTTATGTGTACGAAATTATAAAATACGTACAGAGCTACTTTGGTAATTGAAGCGAGTTAAAATTAATATGATTTTTAAGATAAATAAACGACGTTAAATTCAAATTCCCGTATGTACTTTGGATCGTAATAAATTAAATAACAAATAACGGCTAATAGAAAATAGCAAAAGCGTGTAGTCGTATGGGAAATTAAAATTAATGATTTACGCAAGATTATAAATACGCGCGTTTCCACTAAAAAAAGCTCTTTTCGTTATTTTATAAAAAAATTTATTACGCAAGCAATCGCGCGGGGCTATTTCTTCTTTTTAGTGCTTCTACACGAACCTTGTTATTTTCGAGAAAAAAAAGCCTCAAGGACTCATAATGCACGAGAACTTTTCTCAATAACGGCCTGAATTCCAATTTATTACACAATGAACAATGGCAGTAGCGACGATGTTTCCGCGATATCTTAATGATAATGTACTTATTCATGTGTCAAACACGAATAATTGCTTGTACGACCAACGATATACCCTCGTCTTTGCTTAGTATCAACCTAACACATAGTTTTCGCTAATTTCAAAATGATAAACTAGACAAGCCAGCAATTTAGCAGTATCAAGAGCGCTCCTTTTAAAATTCATCAGTGACGAACGAAAAGAATACACTAAATAAAAGAGCAATAAAAAAGAAGCCGAAAATAAAAAGGGCATAAATCAGTGCGAGACAAAAAAAATTCGTGTCAGTTAAAAGTAACGAACGTCGTTCTAATCCAGTGGCGCGGGGGGAGGAGGAGGGGAGAGCAGAGAGTTTAAAACTCGATGAAAAACGATTCATAATCAAGCCGACCTAGTCTATTCGCCGGCTCTCGTAACAATATCCCCGGGTGCGTCCCACATCGAACGCTGCGCAAAGACGCATCATATCCCGCGTGCGCGCGGGGCAAGCGCCAAGAGAGCCATAAAAGCGATTCGTAGTCGGAGCGCATCAACGAGCGATTAATAATCGTCGACAGAGAGAGAGAGAGAGAGAGAGAGAGAGAGAGAGACAGAGAGAGGCCGTATGTAGATCGGCCTTTATTTGCCTAGATATATAACAGGAGGGGGTCGTCGCACTCGTAACCCCGCGCGCTATCACGGCTATCTCTAATTCCGGCGGCGCGTATACTCTACGCGGCTTTAATTGCCGCGATGAGAGCTACTGCTCTGCAGATACATACATGCTGTGTGTTGCACTGATTTCGAGCGCCGTTTAAGCCTCTTTCGCGAGAGAGAGAGAGAGAGAGAGAGAGAGCAGAGTATTAACCGATTATTGGATGTTACGGACGGGGCTGGTGATGTCAGAACTAGCGGTTTACGTGTGGTTGTCGATGTTGCTCGAGTATGTACTTTTGGCAAAAAAGAAGGTGGTTGTTACACGGCTGGGTTAACCGTAGAGTCATATGATATATGACTTTGTGGATTTGCGGTTGTTCGACGGAAAAATGTCAAACTTTTTTTAGCCTTTCTTTTCTATTGTGATATTTGGATACCGTGAGGTTTCCATGGTATTGAAAATTAATTTGAGAGCGGCACTTCGTTTTACCATCGAGCATTGCCAATTGATACGATTTCGAAATGGAAAACGAAACGGGATCTATCGAAGAGGGATAATAAATATCACCCCAAAACTTTCTCCATAGGCACACGCATACGCAAAACTATTAATTTCCAAAGGTAACAAGCTATCGCGTACACTATCGTTGCATAATTATACGCATTATTCATTTTATTCGCCAATAAACCATCATTCGCCGAACATTCGTTCTAATCAGTCCAAACTGCCAGCCAATGCAAACTCGCCGGACTTATAAACCGACCAAAAGCAGCCACAAATCTTCTGCAATCGAATAACTCAACCTGGGCTTATCAATACAACTCGTCAGCTCCACCTAACCCAAGCCTCTCCATAATCAGAAATCCCACCCTATCAACAAAAAAAAAAACAAAATAAAAAAAAACCGAAATTCGGTCAAGCCGTATACATCAGAGGCACATCTTCCAAGCTTCCGCGCGAATAAATCAGGCAGCGGGCGAATAATTTTTCACTCTCGGCGCGCGCGGCCCAGTGACAAGCGACATCCCCTCTTATCGACGACGAGAAAGGGAACGGAGGGGACCAGGAACAAAAAAGAATAACGCGCTCGTGCGTGAGAGCAAGATCCGAAAAAGAGAGCCGGGGCACGCGCGCGCGCGCGCGGCCATCAAAAGCGCTCGTAAATACAGGCGCGAGAGGGAAAGGGACAGGCGCGCTTGCATAAATGTATGAGAGAGCGCGTATAAAGCGCACTGCGACGCCGCTTGGCGCCCCGAGGCGCGGCCCTTTGCGGCCTGTGTCTCGAAGCCGCGGGCCACGAAATTGACCGATTACAAGCGAGCCCCGGCCTTGAATTATCTCCCTCCGCGACTTTTTTCCTTGTACAAAAGGGTATAGGTAAACGGGGAATCCGAGCAGCCGCAATTCCCACGGCCAATCGGAACCCTACTATCGTCGATTAATAGTCATTTTTCGCGAAGAAATCCAGCCGGTGATTTATGACTCTCGAGGGCTAATTTAGCTCGATCGTCACTCGGCTCGGTAAAAAATGCCGATATCCGCAGCCTATACCGATCGATCATTCATGCGCGCCTAGACTCGTGTGTGTACGTGCGCGTTACAAGCGAAGAGAGAAATCGCAACGGGGGTAATATCGCGATCTCTCGGCACGTGCACGCGCGCGGCAGGGACTCGTGTTGGCGCGCGATCGATAAGATAAGAGACGCCGCGACAAACGAGCAGAGCACGCGGCTGCCGAGTTTCGGCGACTCGCAGGGAACACCTTGCTTTACCTCGCGTTATCCGGCTGGCTTTGAACTTATTTCGGATATGTAGAGCTGGGCACTTTAATTGGCTGTCGCTGGAAACCTTGGGATTCCTGTGCTCGTTTTCTTCTCAGGGGGGAGATTGGGCAAGCTTGAAATATGACAGGTGAAAGCCGATGAAAAGTCGGCTTTTTGAGGGGTCATTTTTAAATTTAGGGGGGGGGGAAAGAAAACTCGTTTCGAATCCGTTCGGGTGTTAATAATCGGATTGATTGTAAATTTACTTTCTAAACACTTTTTTTTCGATAAACTCAATTGGATCGAAGAAAAAATTAGGGCTGAGATAGGTGGCTATCAATACCGTTGAATAAAAACATGTTGCCGATAGCATACATTACAGATTAATGGAATAAGGTGTGAGCGCGCGCGTGTGTTTGTATTTGTTGAATACTCGATCAATTCGAAATAGCCGCTCTCGCGAGAGAGAGCTATCTTTTAAACGCCAAGTTTTTCGAGATTAGCTCCGAGTAAAAGGCATTCGTCACCAGAACTACATAAATTATTCACGGTCAAATTCCTGGGCTTTTAAAATACGAACTCCGCCGTTTGCTAAACGAAATAAAAACAAAAAATTTGTTTTTTTTCGCCTCGTCAATCTGCGAAATAGTAGGCAATTTCCAAAAATAAATTCAAAAGCATTACGCAATCGATTGTAATCCGAACCGATGAATAGCGCGATTATTTATCGAAAAAGAAATTCGTCGGACGTCGCGTCGCGGTGGCGACAGTTTCAAGTAGCAATCTGACAGAACCACTATGGCGACGATTACACGCCAGGGCGCTGTCGATTCCGGAATACGACAGTCGAAATTAGCGCCACAGCGTATAAGCGATGACACCTGGCACACGTCCATCTGGACGCTCCCGCTCGTAACTTTCTAATCGAAAAAGCAATTACCCATTTATTACAAGAGACATAGAGAGGGAACGAAGGGACTTTACATTTCGTTTCTATTTTAAATCCCAGCGTCCCTAGATACGTTTAATTAAATTTTGCGGATTTTATTCGTGAAACGAATGTTTAAAAGTAACAATCGTAAATTGACGTGAAACTGTCGAGCTCGCTCGAAACTTTTGTAAAGCGGAGTTAAAAAGACCAGAAAATATCACCGAAAATAACTACTAGTAAATTAGCTGTTTTAAAATGTGAACAAAGTTATTTTTATGCAGGACTGGGCCTCTCGAGAATAAACGAGTATTTCAGGCGATAATTTACCCACTGGACCGTATTTATAACGTAAATTGATCCCCAACGAGTATATGCCGATGTAGGCAAAAAAGAAAGAAAGAAAAAGAAATCACACACAGCCGAGAGAGAAACTCGATGACTATTCGTCCGCAGACGTAATTCAAATCTCGCCGCGTAATTGATCGGACGCCGATAAAAACTGCATTCGCAGAATCTTTTGTTCCACTGGCAAAAGCCCGTATCTCTTATCAATAGCGTTTGCATTGTATCGAGAGAGCCCGACGTTGTAAAATACGAAAGAGAAAAAAAAACGTATCTAATTACTCGTGTCGCGAATTCATTTCCAACGACAAAAGCGTTTTAGATAAAAGAAGGGAAAATGTTGATATTTATATTCAGAGAAAAAATAATCCCGCGCTAAATAATAAAATTTTATCCGAGATTTGCATCGCGCGCGTCATTTTTACATATGATTAGTATTCTCTTGCACACGCGATAATTGCCGCTACGACATGTGGATACAATAATTCAAATGACTCACTCATGCAATGCAAAAAGGCTTCGATATTCAACTTCTATATATCCGAGACTAATGATTCTATCAAAAGATAAAGAATAGCCGGCGATAAACAAAAAGCTTTATAAACTTCATAATGTCTAATAAATAGTTGAAACAAAACTGATTAAATAACAACTTTGCTTTATAAACCATTCCCTTTACCCCCTAGCCAAGCATTACGCAATATTTACCATACAATACAGAATTTACGACTTTACCCTCGTTCGCAATCTCAAAATTGTTCATAATCTGCATTGTATCACGATTTCTCAAGATGAACACATAGTCACCCTCTCTGACACGACCAATCACTAATCCAACGGAAACCCAAACTCTTGAACGTAATCCGTATCAATCTCCTTACCTTTGACAGCAGCGTTGATCCGATCGAGGTTGGCCAGGGTCAGGGGCACAGGTCCGAAGTGCATGACGATCTTGCGGCCGGCCGGCATCCTGCGTCCCATGAATATCCCGGTGTATCCCCGCCTGACGTAAGCCGCGCAGGTGTCGTTGAGCAGGAGCTCGGCCGACTCGTTGAGCTCGCCCTTGATCGCCCGCTTGACGCGCACGTGAAGACGGCCCGCCCTGATCTCCTTGATCTTGCCCGTGAATATGTAGTCAGCCTGCTTGACGCGCCGGGCGAACGCCGTCTCGTTGCGCACCTCCGCCGTCAGATTCGCCCGGCATTGCAGCAGCTCCTCGGTCGACGCCCGAGCTCGCGTCGCCAGTAGCAGCAGCAGCAAGCCTACCAAGCAGCCGAGCACTCCTTTTGCCATCGCGTAGCTGCTTCTGAATTACGCGATTGTAACGGCGATTAGGCTCATTTCACACCCTCTCTCGGCTCCCTGTTTCTCTCTCGCTTATTCCGCGCGCACGGCCATCGAGATAACGACCCCGATGTTTATGGCGCTGAACGGCGACCACGCGAGCCTGTCTCTCTTTTTCGCTGTGGAGATTGATTTAGGCGAGAGAGAGATAAGCGCCGATAGATGACAATTCCAAAAGGATTGCGTAATAAATCGAAAGCCCTGCTCGGTATTATTAGACAGCCACTCTATCTCCGGCCGGCCGTAAACAGGGCGTTATCGGGGGGCATCGGACAAAAGTCAAACTTCCAGTTCGATTAGCAGGGGAGGATAACGACCCGGCTCGTCCGCTGGCAGATCTGCGAAATGACTCGAGCGTTGCTCGCAGCAGCTGCCGTTGGAGCGGCCCGCGTGATCTTGAGCAACAGGTTGGCGCCGTCGACGCTGCTGCGCCCACGCGCGATTTATATGCGCCTCGGCTGCCAAAGCTTTTCCAATAACACACTCGATTCTCCCGCCGACGTCCGCTGCTGGAACTTTTTACCACGGGGTATTGAGCCGTCGTTATATGAGCGCTGACGAGCCGGCAAGATCGGCAATCTGTCACACCGATCGCCTGGTGACGAAACGTCCGTCGGTGCCCGGTATCACTCACAGAAAGCTATACGAAGATCCAGCGGCGCACCGAGGGAATTCGGTATCGTTTGTCACTGCTACCATTAAAGGAAGTGAGCGAGTTTCGAGACCCCTGAATACCAGAGCCTCTCGGCCTCCCACACCGCTCGCTCGTCCATCGGTTTCTGACCGCGACACTTACACGCTCTGAACCAAAAACACAGACACACATACGCGCACGCACTTGTGGGACACCACACGTTAATGTACACCGAGTAACTCTGAACACGATATTCCACTGACGAAATACTTGCGAGACGTTCCTTTCTCTCTCTTCTCTCTGCTCGTGCCGCTTTTCACGCGCGCAAATTTGTCAAAGAGTCGGAATCACCGGCCACACTTTCCGCAGCGCAGCTCGTTGCGACACTCCACGGAAGACTGTGCGGAATCTTGGTGCAGCTTGTCCTCAAGAGCGAGGCGCTGGATCAACGGGTTCGCAGACGACGGGCAATATTCTACTAGCACTCGCGTGATAATTGCGAGGTAAACAAAGCTCCGACGGCAAGGTATCCTTCGGAGGAGTCCGGCAAGACGTTCGCCAGTACCCGGAGGTGGATAAAACAAAGAACTACCCGGTGCCTGTACCAACGGTTTAGCAAATTAATCAGGGGGTAGGTTGTAGATAGAGAGAGCAAGAGGGGGCGCGATAGTGGGCCGTCGCGCGCGTGCCCGGCGAAGTAGTCGGGCGGGCGCGTGTGCCGTGACTGTCGAGCGTGACTACTAGCGCGTGCCCAGCGCACACAGTCGTAGGCGCGAGCGGAACGAGAGAGCCGCGGCGAAGATCGGAGAAACCGAGAGAGAGAGAGAGAGAGAGAGAGAGAGAGAGAGAGAAAGAGAAAGAGAGAAAGAACGAGGGAAGGGGGAGCCGAGCAGCGGTGGTTGGTGCCAGAGCTTCGGAGTCGCGTGGAGGCACGCGCTGGACTCTGCTGTACCAACGCGCACACGGACACGCGTGTACATGCGTGCAACAGTCGACTCGCTCGCTCTCTCGTGTGGGCGTACGGTGGTCCGGAGGCTGCGCCGGTGAGAGTGCGTGTGAAAGGGGCAGGGGGGACGGCCGGGGAGAGGGACAGAAGTCGGCTCCCACTGCGCCGCCGCCGTCGTATATACTCGTCGTGGGAAGAGGGAGAGAGAGAGTGCGCGCCTCGGGACGACGAGTGGCAAGGCGTGTGGGTGGCGCTTGCTCGCTACAGCGCTCTCGGCAGATCGGCTACTCGTACCGATCCCACCGCGATCATCGCTGCGACTACCGATTGCTTTCTCTCTCTCGCTCCATCTGACTTGGGTTCCCTTATAACCGTGCCGATTTTGATTTACTCCGCTCTAGAATGCGCGCAGCAGCGGCGCACGCGTAGGAGAAACGATTCAATACTCCTCTTTCCCCTTCTTGCCCTGTCTAATTGTGTTTATTGGCTCGAGCTAGAATATCGGTCGAAAAAGCAGAGCCGCGACTGTTTGCGGCCAATGGATTCACGGCTTACGGTTATATGCTCCGCGAACTCGTTCTCCGCAAATCAAATTTGCCTCGAGCTTGTGTACACGCGTGGTGTTTCTACTATTTTCTCGAGGCTCGAGTTCCCCGTGACGGTTATTTCTCGGAGGGTGGGGAGGGATGGAATTTATCTTGGCGTACTTTTTGTGCTTCTATAGGTGCTCGGCTATGGAAATGCTTACGATCGCTGAACCGATCGTGCCTAGGAAAATGTAGATCATTATGTGCCGGTGATCAACATTCGGTATTGTGAGGTAAATAATTGTTGCTCATTGCGATACATTCGGTTTTTAAGATATTTTAAAAAATTGTTTATTGGCCCGACATAAATTAAAGAACGAAATGCTTAACCAGAAATCATAAACAATAAGATAGAATAGATTTTATCCCAAGCTATGCAACTGTATATCGATTTGCCTAAGGCCTGCATAAAGACTCTCCAGCCATAAAAAATCAAAGTTGAACCCGCCTAACCCTTGGATTGCCAAGAAAACACATGGCCAACTCAAACAGCGTATGCCCCCGCAGTAGTCGTTTCACTCAAATTCTACTCGAGAAACTCCGCATCCGTTTATAGATCATTAGCCAAGAGAGCGCGAGAGGATTTATAAATTCCTCAAAATTTACGAGGTGCTAGACTCGCGGCAACACGCGCTCGCCTCTAAAATTCGATTTTATTGGAAAACCACCGGCGTCGTGAAGAATCTACTTATCTACGCTCACTCGAATTTCCACTATATGTTATTCGGGCCCACCCTACCCGGCTCCTCAGATTTCCTCGTAGACCCGCTCGTAAATTTTCCCCAAAAATTACCTCGTCGGACAGGTACACGCCAAAACAAGAAGAATTAATTCTCTCTCGACGTGGCGAAGGCACTTCTCGCCCTGCTATCGCGTTCGAATTCCGAAGCTCGTCCCAAACGCCGACAATGAATTATCTAGAAATAATCAAGTCGCACCTTTGAATAATCGTCGAAAATCAACGTCTAAATAAATAAATCCCACGTGTTATACCACACGTCTTATCGTAGCAAAAGCACGCGCGCACTTTTATCTCATCGCGTGACTTTTTCAATTCCATCTCTCGTTTTCCGCGCGATATCGCTGTATAAATTATTTAAAGTACACGTGGGGCCCCCCCTCGTGACCCCATCTAAATCATCTGCCAGCGGTAAATCAATGCTCGCGCCCAGCGAGACCGAGGGGGCCCGATATTGAAACGCTCGAGAATTGTACACTGTTAGAAATTTTGAAGTAAATACAATTTTAATAGAAGTCATCTTACAATTACGTATGTTAATTATAACTAGGGGGGTACCCCCTGCTCGCTTCGCTCGCCAACCCCTAGTAGTGGGACAGTCATGTAAGTATAAACTGAAGTTCTCGCGTATAAATCTACAAAATACAATCGTGCTCATGATTGTGTTTTGTAATATTATAAGCAAGAACTTCAGTTTACGCTAGCCAGTCGATGGACGGCAATTGAGTTTTAATTGTATTTTCTCGCTCATCGTGTATCCTTCCATACGGTCTTTACAAAACGTATTTTATTATTTCTCCATTAAAGAAACTTACAATAAAGTAATTTTTATATCTAAATGCCATCAACACTCCGCTACTGGGTGCCGCCGACTAAAGTTTGTACAACGTGCTGCAGTAGATTAAATATGAGGCCTCCATACATAATTTTTCCAATAATTATTAATCTTTCATGTTAGCATTCGCAGTAAGTTATTCTTACAGTTACATATTTTAATTGTAATATACAAATGAAATCCATATTAATAATAACGTATATTAAATTCAATAAAATATTTAAAGGATAAATTAATGTATAAGTTTAAAATCAATGATATTAATTTAGTTAAAATTCATATAACATTTTTTTAAATCTATGCATATTATCCTATCGAGCCTATTATATGTACATAAGAACAATTTTTCTATTGCGAGAAGAGCGACTTAAGCTTAAGCTTAATTAATTTTTCTTTTAAAATGATTTAATATTTTAGTGTTTAAAATTTTATTAAGTAGAAGTTTTTATTATTACAATTTTTTTTTTATTGTACATTATTTGTTTGTTAACTAAAAATATTATTAATTTTAATTTAAAAGTATGTTAAAACTGTTTTCAATACTAAAAATATTAATTTAATATAATAATTTATTTTAAAAGTTTAGTACAATTAAGAACATTTCTAACAGTGATAATATCAACAAGGCAAATCAGTGGCCAATGTACAAAGAGACGCTCACCTTACGGTCGAGTATGCGCTCGAGACATTTTAAAGTAGTGATGTATCTCCGTGCACGCGAGACGTTGACGCGAAGGAAGATGCGGATCGGCAGCCGTATACGCATCCCGGGCCCATTAACTTTTCCCCTGGGCTCGGCCGGCTCGTTAAAGCCTGGTATAAATCCCGGGTCTTTCGTGGGTGTGCTCGCGCCCGTAGAAATGCTCCTCGGGGGACGCCACATCCTCGCGCGCTTTGCGTATTCGAGAGCAGCATATAAGAGTCGCCTTCTCGTCTTCTTCAGTCCATACGGCTTCGAAAGTTTTGAAAAGTAAAATAGCCCGGACAGCTCTGGGTTCTAAAAGCTTTGAAATAAAAAAAGGTCGATTCCCGTATTAGCAGGCGACTCTCGCTTTGCCGTTACCATATCCACCGTATCTCTTGGCAGTATCCAATTAATCACGTCTGTACTCCGCACAATAGCGACCGCTCGACTTTTTTTCTTTCTTCCATCTTTCCAAGCCTGGAATTCAGCATAGCGCACTTTTCCTTCGCGTTCAAACGAGCCTCTCTCCGGTGCATTCAGATTCCTTACAGGCTGTCTGGCACACGGGACGCTCTCTCGCGTGGGCCCTGAACGTCGTTTTATTTCCCCGCGCATATAAGCCGTGACGTCGCGCGGGGCAGCTGTACTATAAGACGGGCCTATATACGCGCGCGGGCATAATGGCTCGCCGGAGAGTTTTCCCTTCGGTGTGAAAAACGCGATCGCGTGCCTAGCTGGCCGAGCGAAATTGCAATTAATCGTCCACGTAGACTACGTCGCGTGCATAGGACTTCTTTTATTTATTGTTTTTTTATTTTAGTATAAGAACGAAAACGCCACTGTTTACTATGGGGGCAAGAGCTATCGAGGATTATACCGTGTGTGTGTGTGTGTGTGTGTGTACTTGGGGTTCGTGGGTGAGTTGCCGATTAATGGATGCTTGAGTGATTTTAATTGATGCCGCCCGTTTTTCGGGACGAGATCTGATGCCTGGTGATTTATGGATCGCGAGAGAAGCGAGAGATGCTATTTAGAAGTAGCGCGCGGGGTTTTATGGTAGGGTTGAGATATGTTGGGTATGGGAGGCTTCTTTCTTCTTTTATTTTTTGCAAACCTGCTGTGTTTATTGACCTTCGGGAAACTTGTGTTGCGCCGTGTGCTGAACTAAATAATAAGGTCTTTTTGTTACTTTATTGAGTAGCCGACATTAATTTGTTGTGGTTTATATCGAGCTTTCCGGAATTTTGATTTAAGGCGCTCTAAAATAGCGCTTGTAACAAAAAACTTAATTAGACTTTTTATTGAAGTTAATTTGACTACGTACTTCACTGAAATATGATTTTTTTAATCGTTTCGCTAAAATTGTTTTTAAATATTAGAGTTACAAAAAGTAAGTTGAAAAAAACATTAATCTCTATTTAATTAAACCTAAGGCGCCTAAGAAAATCGTAACATCGAGCAATCTAGAAATAGCTTCCAGCTCATTAGTAACTTCTGCGTAACTCTTTGCGTCTCGTTAGATGAACGGACTACGGACTCTTCTCCCTCTTTTTTTACTCGGGCGATTAAAAAAAAAAGTTAAATTAGGAGCAGATATGGGTCGAAACGAAAACGAAAAAAGAAGGAACTGTTCTCGTCCACAAAGTCCAAGCGTTCGATATAGAGATAAATTTCAAGATAATCCCGCGCGCACCGTAGATGCAAGCCTCCTCTATCTCTCTCTCTCTCTTTCTCTCTTCGTAAGAGCATTTTTCTCGCGCGTCTCAAAGCGCGAGAATAAGAGAAACCGTGGGCCTTTAAGTGCCCACGCGCGCACAGCCCATTATAGAGTTTAAACCCGTTGCCCGTTCGGCTCTTGCGCTCGAGCCAAATGCAGAGACGTGGGATATATTCCGCGAAACGGATTTTATTTACGTGAATGCATTATTTTCATTTGCGTAAATACGGATTTTATTCGGCGAATATATGATAGGGGAATAATTGCAAGATTAACCAGATATTCGGCGAAATCGACGTTTTCAGACGGTTTATTCTTTTTGTCATGTAAATATGCAGCTCGACGATTTTTAAAATAAATTTAGCGACATGTATCGCACATATTTAAAAAATGTAAGGCAAACATGCAGCCTATGAGTCAGTTATTATAGTCGAAATTTTCATAAAATTGTAATTGATGAAAAATAGTTCATGCAAAAGATAAAACCACCCACATTTTAAAGGTTCCATTTAAGACAGTTGGTAACTTGGCTTCTTGTGTCTTCTTCAGTGCCAAGATCATTTGGAGATCCCTTCGAACTCTTTCTCCGAAGGCGTCCACAAAATAGCAGGTACAACTCACCCTACAGCTAGAATGATATATTTCTGCAAATTTCTATTTCGAAATCTAGATTTTTTTACTCGATTCTGTCACACTCGCTAGTGCATCCTAGAACATTAAGAGTCTTTGTTAGTTTCACAATAATAAAAATGTAATTATTAATGAATTTCTTGTATTTTAATTCTGAAATAAATAAGAAAATATATACACAATAAAGTTAAATTCGTACAAAATTTCTATTTATACATTGCAGGACAAGAGTTGCACAGTCAAATCAAAGGCAAGACATTTCTCAGTCTTAACTTCGTAGTACTTGCGATACCTGCAACATCGTGTGCCCGAATCGCGCGAAAGAGGCTATATACAGCGTCACTTGCGCATATGACACTGTTTCTCTCTCTCGCGCGAGCAGGCAGCGATCCAAGTGAGACCAGCTTCGGGGAAAACTGGACTACACACTGTTCGTGTCGACTTGATAAATGAACCATCGAGTCCAAGCGAGGGGCTTTGAAACTTTGGAAAACGAGGCTGATGGCTGACGGGCATTTTTATGCGACCTACCCAGCGCGCATTATTTTTGCGAGTTAGGAGACCGAGTGATATCTGTCGACTTACTAATGATACACTAAAGCCGGGCGATAAATGTTGGGAAACGTTAGATGAAACTTGAGAGATGCGCATCGTTTGTCATTTAACTCGTTTCGTTTTCTAGCTGTGTATCAAATTATTTCAAGCCAGGATACTTTTGGAAATTTTATCAAATACGTCCTCGAACTCAAAAATGAATTTTTAAAAATAGAGATAAACAGAACCAAGTCATTATCTAATCCATCATCGATAAATCGAGCAAAAAGTTATGCGTATCAGAGCAGCTTGTCACTCAATCCCACCGATCAAACTCCCGAAAAATCCAATTAGCCGAGGGGTATGGGCAAGATCGCGGCGGCAAAAGGCCGCTGCGTTAATGCTTATTCCAGCAGGGTCTCTCGCAGTCCTCGAAAATAAATGTAAATTGCTGCCGCGCGTCTCTCGGCTCTCATAAAACACGAAGACCCGCGAAGATCGTCAAAGGAGAGGAAGAAGAGGGTCCGGTAGCTCGGACACCTGGCGGCAGGAGGGAACGGCATGCTCTCCTGTCAAGCAGACGCGCGCGAATGAAATTCCCGAGAGGAAGCTCGATGCTGTCTTTACGTCTTCGTCTCTGTCCGGCTACCTTTGCATGCAAAACATTACGGCAGAAGATCGAACCTGATGTCCTTTCCAACGTTTTCGACGTATCAAAAATTTTGATAATTTCCGCAGCGCGTAAATAAAGAATTCGCTATCGAGTGTACGTAACGGCATCGGAATATTGGCAATAAATATGCGGTAGCGCGTGCCCATCAACGTCAAAACATCAGCGAGAGCCGAGAGAGAGAGAACGTGAATTTTGTCTAGCCAACGCACACGTGTACGTGTGTGTGCGTTCGACGCAACAATTTCCTTAGGGATTGACGAAGCTGTTGCGATCGATTCCGCGAACTCGGTACCCCGAAGACGCAACAGAGAAAGTGCGCATGCTCTTGGCGCTTCGAATAATGCCCGCGCGACTCGATATCTTTGTCCTTCGTGAGCCGATTCTCTCGCGTTACGCTTCGCCGAACGTTTGGACTCGTTTGCTGCTGCTGTTTTCTGCATTGCTGCCCGAGCGACTTTTTGTTTTTTCTTGGCAGGACTTTTTCTTTGTTAAGAGCAATAAAAAACTTAGGACGCCAAAGTGGCGTAATCTCTGGCATTAATGTTTAAACAAACACTTAATTATTTATGATTAATTGAAAAATTTAATACAATACATAATGCTTTATTCTTAGAAAGCAATACAAGTTTAAATGCAGATTTATCGTGCACCTTTATTAACAAGATCTCTACAATCAATCCCCGCATAAAACTTTACTTTTACTCCAAAAAAAATTCAGTACTTCGACTAACACTAACACGACCAAAGAAAAATTGTAAAAAATTTTCCAGGTAAAAGCATTAAAAGCAAAATCAATTAAGTTAACGGGCAGAGCGTGGGCGTAAGACAGAGCGAACAAAGCAGCAGGCATCAGGTCGCTCGTGAGCCGAAGCGCGAGAAAAGAGCAAGAGAGACGAGATGCGCGCGCGCGTCCTGATTTTCATCGTCAATGAATAATGACGAAACGGATTTACGACAGCGACGCTGTAAAAGTTTGGCACGCGCGAAACAAACGCCGTCGCCCGCGCTTGCACTCGCGCTTAATTATTCCTCTCTCCTCGATTTCCGCTCTCTCTCTCTCTCTTTCCTCCAACACCCCCTCTTCCCTTTTTCGCGCCTCGCCTATTTCAGTTCCGCTTTCTATTCCGAGGTCCCTCATAATCTTCCTCTCGACATCCTCCCTCGCGCGCACATATTCCTCAGCCGCATCCGGAAAGATAATCGGATCTCCCCTCAAGAGTCGCGGCTCGTTCCAGAAAAGGAAACAGTCTCTATTTTCTCCTCTGGGCGCGCGATTTCGTTTACTACCCGCCCTAGTCTTGATAAGTAGCCTAAAGAAGTCGTTGTTTCCTCTTCATTTGCCGTCGCTTTTCTCGCTAAATTTCAGACTGCCACTTGCGTCTCTCTATAGAAACAGCGGCAATTTGTCGAGCTGCAAGTGGAATAGCATCTTAAGTTCAACTTGACCAAGATATCGCACATTGTGTCGAGTCGCGCTGAAAAGATCGAGGCAAGGTCGAAACATCCCAAAACGTCCCCAAGCCTCTCTCTACGTTATTTAATTACAGAGTGCGCGAGATAATCCCAGTCGCGGCCACGCGACGCCGGCGATAAATTTCGCAAACATTTCGATTTCCCGCACTCGCAGTGCCGAGAGCAATTAATATTTATAAGCCGGCCTCTCGCGGCGATTTGAATAAATTAAGCCAATCCGGAGGATAGCCCCAGCCCGAGTTCTCACGTAGACCCTCTCAACCCTCTCTCGCGCTTTGTCCTCGTCAGCGCGCGGTTCATTTCGCGCGCTCCGCGGTGGCGGCACGCAGCTCTTACATGTGCGAGACCAACGCTCCTCCTGTGCGCTTTCGTTCGCTCGTTTGTATAACTGATCGCCGACGCGCATGACTTATTCTCGCCGGCCCATTCGGCCTCGGGCGCTCGCCCGGCGCACGTACGACGTGCGCGCTCGCCCTGGCAAGACTGGACCCTGCCTCTTCCGACGCGCTTAAAAGCATCGCAAAGTGGACCCCGAGAGAGAGAGAGAGAGAGAGAGAGAGAGAGAGTACCTCCGTGCTCAGGCTATGTGCTCTCAGTTTGCCTATCGACCAAACAAGAACGAGTGTTTCTTTGTCTCGATTTTTAGAGAGATGTAAAGTTGGATTTTTTCCAATTTATTTTTTTAGTCAAGATGTTATCTTTGTAGTTATCGAAATCTTGGTTTGAATGTTGAAAGAGTTTAGTGCAATTACGTAAGATGCCGTGAATAAATTGGAGTATAAGCGGTAAATTTGTATATTGATAAATTAGGATATTGATTTCTGCGTGATAAGCGTCTAAGCTTGTAAATATATCCAGAGTTGAATAACGCATTATATACTTTCGTTGTCGATTACTTTTTTCCTGAAATTAAAGTTTCGCTTTTAAAAGGCAGATAAACATCCGTACTAAAATTAGCAAAAATCATTGATATTAGTCAATTTGAAATATGAAATAATGGCGCATAAAACATTTTAATTTATGCCGCTGCGTTTGATACCTTATTATACGCAGCGCAAAGCACTGCGCGCGCACACGACAAAACGACGAACACAAAGATATAACTAGTGTTTTACGACGTTACGTTTTTACAACGGCGACGTTACGGAGCACACAGTGCAAGTCCGAAATTATCACCTTATGTGGGATAAAGTTTCATATTCATATTTACACAGCGACTTGTAAAGTCTCGCGTAAAATTGTACTTATGGACTTAGATTGGATGATATTAGATGCTTATCCGAGTGGCAATATCTCTCGCGTAGCATTGGACTTAGCCGCTGAAACAAAACTAGAATATAAAGTACCCCGAGTTAATTCACTTGGCTTCGCTAGTATTTATAACATTCGATTTAGACGCGTAAAGTTTATTTGCTGGTAGCCGGGAAGTAAGTGCTTTCGGCATTTCTACTGAATTCGCGCGTACCTACTCGTTTATGTTTGTGCCTTCAATTATACGCGTGTTAACTTTCGCTTGTACGGACGGCGTGTTTGTTCGACCAATTTCAAGGAAATTTTAGTTTTGCTTTTGTTGCTTAAATATTTTGCGCACAAATTTCTGAGATACGTTCTAGTTAAAACTCCACTAAATTAAAACAGTCAAATTATTTCTATTACAAATTCAAAACGGCATCGTTGAAATGTTTTTCAAGCTTAATAAATAATTCAACTGCCATTTTCACTTGATTCAAACGTGAAAAAAATCTCTGCGAAAATAATGTATTTACTCTGCTAAAATTTAAAACACAGTCTCAAAATGACGAGCACATTTTAGCGTCGGAGCCGAGAAAAGCTCTTTTTAAATAATTTATCACCTCTGTTTTCAAAGTAGTCTTGTTACTTTCGAGGAGGCAAACTCGCGAGAGTAGCGGCAAGTACGATAGAGCGATAAATTCAGCGTTAATCCCCTGACGCTAGCCATTTTTCTTTCCGCTTATTCTTTTGCTCCTTACCCTCCAATCCACCTCCTTCTTACCTCCTTAAGAAGTCGTATAAACGTTTTGATTTACGTAATCGCGCAGTTCATCAAATGCACTCCCGGAGTATTCCTGCCTTAATCGCCCCGACAAATTTAATTGCGACAATGAATTCAAACGATACACGGTCACTCGCCTCGAGCACATAACCAAACGTCATCTTTGATTTTTTCATTCCAACTTAGATTACCCTACAATTAACATCAGTATCCCCTTGGGTATAAATAACATTTTCAATTTCAACTCAATCAACAGTGTCAATTTCCTCTAAACAGTATTTATCAAGTTCATGGCTGTACTTTAATCCATCCGATCCATCACCCAATTTATTTTCATTCCCCTTTAATCAAGATTCACAGTAGGAAATAAATTCTTTTTAAATTGCATTACTTTTGAAACGCTTGTGCTGCCACCCTTCCTCTTACACACTACGAAATCTCGAAATTTAATTAGTTCGAAATTCGCTGTATCAGCGACTCGTTAACATTTTCGCGATCACATCTTGATAAGAACTTCCAAAAGCGATGCGTGTCCCTAATAAATCTCCTTTCTCGCTCTCGTTCGAAGAGTACGTCTTTTCCTTTTGCGGAGCGAGAAGAACGAATTCCTCGGCAATGAAATACGAGTTGGAGCAACAGTAAGCGAGTGCAAGAGAGATGGGTCATCTCTTGGGATGAAGAGAAAAAAAAGAACAAGTCGGAATCAAAAGCGGCATGCTACGAACTCAATTTGGAACGTTAAAGAACGGAACGTTCTATTGTCAAAGATTTTTAAGAAGAAGTTCATAAGCTTATGATAAGCAGTCGGAGCAGCCGTGGCAATAAAGTAGGCCACTTGAAAGTTCGATGTGAAAGGTGAGGACGATTTTGAAACTTTTTCTAGATGTGTAAACTGTCTTCATTAAATGCTATTTCGTGACGGGTGTTTATTAAATGAAACGTTATTCCAACTAACAACTTTGTTTTTTTTTAAATTCCTTATACAGACTATTCCATTGTCATGATACCAAGTGTTAATTACGGACCTGTGATATTTGAATAGCATACTATGGTCCTACTTTGAAGCCAATTGTAAGTTCTAAACAGTAAATGTAAAAAACTCTTTATATTTTCTAATAGAAGTCTCAAGATTGCAAATTAAGTGCAGACATTTTTACTTTCATAAGCAAAATGAGTAGCAATGATTATAATATTAACTTACCTGTGGGGCTTGGAAAACCTCCAGGATATACTTCGAAAGAATGTGGACACAGAGGAGGTTGAGCAGAACGAAATTAGGGTCGGCAACCCCATCCCTCCCCCCAAAACAGTTAATCCTGATTCCTTAAAAAAGGCGCTTCGATTGTTCATGTAAGTACATAAGAACTAATTCTGCGCAGGCCACGTAGACGTCAGCCCGCCTCATCGAAAGTGAAAGAGTCTCGCTCTTCTCATAATCTCCTAAGCCTCATGACTCCTGCGCGGCTCGCGCAGTAGTCACTGTCATTGGTTCATTATGACTTTGTACTTTAGACGTACTTCAATTGCGTATGGTGTATCATTGAATGTGAGTGCGTTTTCTTTTTTAGCAATCCGAATAGAGAAAACATACAAAAATAGAGAATATTTTTTTTCGAAAATAAATAACTGCAATTCATTACAGGTTCAAAAACAACATCCATAACACATTGTCATAAAGACATTATGAGCATGCTTCTCTTCTCGTTAAAGAATAATATACAAGGTCTCTAATAGAAAATGTTTGCGATACATAGGTCACAATATTTTTGGGAATACGAAACTCAACTCTTTATATCTATAAATGTATTCAGAATTAAATTCGTATTTAGCTAATGGTTACACGTTGCTATAGTCGACTAGCATGACTAAATAATAAAAAGAACATTTGTCCACTATCAAATTTATTACATTATTAATTAAAATATTATTTATCAATATTAAAATGCTTTTTTATTAAAAAAAATGAAAGGAAACAAAGTTGTATATTCATTGTTATTGTATGTAAAATGTAATTAAGAATAAAAATATTTTTTACCTGAATTATCATAAGTATTTAAACTAATATCACCTGCGATCTCACCTGAGATTACACCTAAGATCTCAGAAGAATTTTTCACTTTAGGGTCCATCTGAGATATCACCTGAGATCTTATAAGAATTTTTGACTTTGGGGTCCAGTTGAGATCTCCTAAGGTAAGTTTTCAAGTATCGAGAAAAGCGGAGCGTGAGTTATACCCAAGTGTACCGCTAAACAGTGGTTCTTGCGTTAGTGAAAAATGGGAGACTACGAAACGTCAGTTTTATCTGCTCGGGCAGCCATTTGAGCTGGCGACATGACGATATTGAAGGCCAAGGTTATTACCGAAACCAAAGAAATAATCGAAGTCAAGGTTATAACCGAGGTTAGGGATATAACCGAGGTCAAGGTTATAACCGAGGCAAAGGTTATAACCGAGACAAAGGTAGATATGAGCCGTATGTACCACTGGTAAGTGTAAAAACTAATTTATACTGTCGTTAGTTAGAGAAGAAATCTTAGCAGCTAAGAAATTTTCAGTAGATCTGAAGTAATTATAAATTGTACCATACATTTATCGTAGAAAAGTACAAAGAACTTGATTAAATAAATGTAGCGCTTCAAACAGAGAAGCCGTTTATGATGAAAACGGACGTCATTCATAAAATTAGCAGCATTTGACACTCTACTTTCTCGACCGCTACCGGAATTCATTGTTGACGATTTGCCAGCAGAGATGCCAGATCGGGTCCGAGCGGCCTCCTGTGGCTTTCGTTTCACTCCGAAAATCAAATTCTTAATGTTTTTAAAAACGTAGGCAAAGATAGGCTCTGGCATCTCTGTTTGCCAGGTGATATCATTGAGTATCCTGGTGCACCAGGTCTCCGATGACGGTGTCAAGGTCGGCTACTACAGGGGTTTATTGGTGACGATTAATTTGATGCAGCCGTTTTTTACACCACCATTATAATTTAACATTTTGTTAATTAAATTATATTAGCAGAGTAATGTTTCATTTAATTCTAATGTAATTTTAATAACATTATTTTCTTTATTTACCATTGATATTTAATTAAAATTTTTTAATCTAATTTTGTTCAATTTTCATGTGGTACTGCAAAGGTGAGTTGGATTTTTTGATACATGTTGAATATGATTCATAAATTGTATATTGCAATATCTTAACCCTTTAAATCTTGAGCCGAATCTAGGCTAGATAGCATCCATCTAACTTGAACAATAATCAGCCATTTCTAACCCTATCGTCGATAAGGGCATAAATAATAATGTAAATATTGAATTACTGGAACTTTATAAAAATCCTTTTACTATTTTTTCGTCAGAGTGCAATTTGTTAGTGCAAAAGTGTAAATAAACGAATAAAACTCTGAATACTGAATTATGACTTTGCACTGACTTTTCGTAGTTCAAAGAGACTTACCAATACGATACAAACTTTAATAAGGCGATCATTCGGTGAAAATGTGCTTACTAAGAAATCGCGTATAACAACAGTTAATTTAAATTTTTCAATCGATCAGTCGCGAGAGAGTCGCAAGTCAGAACAACGAGAGCTATTATCTCAAGCGAATATAATTTTTCAGTCTCGTAATATATATCGTTGGGGTAAAGTAAATAAGCACTTGGCCGCGGCTATTTAATATTCATCGCCCGCACGACGAGAGAAGTAATTCAACAAAGGTCCAAGCGTCGTTGCGTCCACGTCGTCGACTTGCTACACAGAAAGGTGAGCGAGAGAGAGAGAGAGAGAGAAAGCAAGAGAGGGTGGGTGAGCGAATGAGACAGATAAAGTAAAACCAAGCAAAGTTGTTGAGAGAGGCAAGGACGTGACGGCGGGCGGAGGGTGGGAGGGTGGACGATGCAGGCATAAATCGCCGTGGGCTGGCCAGCGCGCGTCCGGCTAATTACAGAGATAAGCCCGCTGATTATCGATGGGCGCGTCGCGCAACAATAAAGAATAAATTAATAAAGGCTAATGTTGGCCGGAACTTTGGAGATCGAGCGTGAGAGGCGCGCGCGCGCGAGCGTTTATTAGTTTATCGCCAAATCTCGAACTTTTCTCGCGCTCCTCCTTTGGAGGACACAATGGACTATATTCCCGCGATACGATTTCTTGGAAATGTGCGCGGAGGTACGGCGAGCGGAGCGTTGAGAGGCACCATTTGTACGTGACTCGTGATATTTTGTAAATTTGAGATTGGTTATTTAATTCGCAGGTTTAATTGTATGAGTATAATGATTGACTTCTTGGTGTCTTTATTAAGTATGTATTTTGAAGACGTTGGACAGAAATATTGAAAGTGTTCGTAAGCAACGGTTTTGCTATATTCGAAGCAGTGACGTACAAAACGCATAGGCTTTACGCACCTATGCAGTTACAATCAAATTTTGATGTACGTAAAAGTGTTTTTTAAAAGATGCTTAAAAGTGGAGATTTATTTTTATCGCTAATTTAAACTAAAGTGTACGTTAAATTAAATACAGTTTAAACGATATTACTTAAGAAAATGGATAAAACACGAGTGAGGTTAAAGTGAATGCAAGGCTATATAAGTGGCAAAGCTGGTTCATATCTAAAAGTATTTTTTTTAGTCAAATCTAAAATCTTTTTTATTGATTGCGTGAATTAGATATACATGTTACCATCAAAATAAACGATAAAACTTCAAACGAGGTACGTTAATTTTATCATCCAATATTTATATTGATATAATAATTATTATATAGTTATATCAAAACATTAAAATAAGCCATTTCAACCTGTCTTTGCCCTTTTGCGGAATTGAGGTTAAATCGCGGCCCTCTATAACCAAAATGTTTGCAAACTTACGAATCCTCGTAATTTTTAACACCCAACGTTAATGAAGCGCACCCTAAACCATTTCATAAAGACACCCCCCCCCCCATAACAAGACACGCGAATCCTCCCAGTAGATACGCATGAATCACAAACATCAAGCCAAAGGCAGTGCGAGAAAAAAGGCATCAGCGTCTCTCTTTCTCGAAAGCCATTCTGGAGAAAGGTGCGGAGAGAGAAAGGCCGGAAGAGCGTGTAACCCACGCGGAAGCGCGGCAAAGTATAGCATTTGCGTAAACACACGCACGTATATACATCTCTGCAGCAGGAGGACGAATGTGTGTCCGTATATAAGCGTCATCTTCGCCGGCGCTTATCTCGCCTAGCGATCGACGCACCTACGCGTGTTCGCGCAACGACCAAGTGCGACGTGGACTCGTTTTTCGAGGAAACTCGGCAATAAGCGGCACAAGGGGGTTTTAAGTGACGAAATTAAGATAGTCCATTCGAGGCATTAATCCGCTTAATTGCCAGTCGATGCCGCGCTGCAATGCTGATCGAACTAGTTGCTGTCAAGCCAATTAATTCCGAGCTGATGAATACGCTTTAGCTGTCCTATCGCTCTTGGCTGTTTTATTTTAAAACCCTCTAGGGATTAGAGTTTTAATCTCAAAGTTAATTTTGTATCTTTAATTTTGCTTTCTTTATTTCAATTGAATGGTTCAAAAAAAGGCTACTGTCCTTCGTAGGGCGTTTAGCTGTGGTATATACAGCGACATCGGTATATACAGAGAGTTAAGCCTGAATCTCATCCTCTGCTGGAAGCACGCTCGTTACCACGCCGAGGGCGACGAATTCCACGAGGTATGTAAATCGGACTATTAGCCAAGGCAGGTATACTGTCCAGCCAATTAGCGTTCCTCGACGCGCGCGCTCGGCGACCCAGTCCGAGAAACGAGCCAAGATGTCTTTTGTATACACGTCTCTGTGCACTGCGAAAAGTTGAACGAGGGGGTAGCTTCTCTCTCTCTCGGAAGAGTGAGAGAGAGCGGCGTGGGTGGCACTGCACAGCTCTACTTTTCGCGCAGCGCTCCATTTGCACTGCCTTCGCTTTTCTCCCGCCTACTTTACGATATTTGCTCTCGCCCGATCGTCTCGTTCTCTCACTATGCGAATATATATATATACTGTTGTAACGAATTTGTACGAGTGCGTATATTGACGTCGCCTAGTCGATTTGCTTCGAGCCGTGGGCTGAGGTATATGTCAGGGATACCCGGAGTTTGCTTATTCTTCAACCACTGTTTGCCAATGACATTTGAAGATGATACATTTATTTGCCAACGGTGACTTACACTTTATTTAATAATTAAAATTCTTAAATTATCATATCAATGTATATGTTTTTGAAATGAGAAATTTAATTTATTTTGTTGCGAAACTAAATGCGCTTTAAAGAGCCCGAAGTGAAACTATGTTTTTCGCTTTACTTTTTTTTACCATTATTATTTCCTATATCAAGCTCATTACCATTTTTCTCGTATTCGAGCCTCGAAAAAAATACATTCTTAGCTATTCCAATTGCAATTTACGAACACTGGCGCTACAAGCCGCAAATTATTAATTGAGTCTTATTTAAATAGCCGCATAATAAGAGCGCCACTTGGCCTCTTCTTTATGACGGTCTTACATGTAAATTAAACGTTCTAAATTTCAATATTAATTCGCTCCTTAACAAACTGGAGCTTTAGCCGCTAGTTTTACCGCTTTCCAAACGAAAAGAGAGGAAAAGAAAAAAAAACAAACTGAATCCAATATGCCGACTCGTAATTTCACCCACGACAAATAACGTTTTCGCGCACGCGGACGATCTTTACGCGCGTTAATGCGGCATTCTTTTAATTAAAAGAATTCATTTTGGCTGTAAAATTCATGAAAATATTTTACAGCCCGCTTTACGACTTAATTAAAATTTTTATCGCGTCCCTCTCCTTTCCAAAAAGACATCATTGCCCTTTTCACTTGATTTACCATTGTATTTTCCTGTTTTCAATTTCCGCCTCATTTGTCGGTAGAAAAAATGCGCTCGAAAAAATATGCCCGGTTTAAATCCCAACTTGGAGTGTAAGAAGAAGTAGAAGAAAAAAAAAGGTGATCGACGTATAATCAAATGTAAATTGAAACTTCAATTTTCGTAATATCCGCTGGCGTTAGCCTCTTTCACAGCTTAAAGATAGTCCAACGGCTGCACAAAGAGCCGGCTCCGAAATTCAATTTCACCTCGGGCGTCTTCTCAATTAGTAGCCCTTATCCGTTCGAGATAAGTCGCAGGTATAGGAGGGGAGATGCAGGCTGAGAAAGAGAAAGAAAGAGAGAGTGTAGCTCGGGGGAGTAATAAAAAAGCGGCCCGAGGGATCGGGAAATAAAGTCGCCACTCTACTTTCTCGGCCGATCGCGCTTGATTGTATGCAAATCCAAGTCTAAGGCGCAAGATAGCGGACACACTCGGTGCTAATATTCGACGGACGATCGGTTTCGCGCGATAAGTGATTGACTCCGCCGAGGCAAATCCAATTATCAACGAATCATCTCGGCAAAAAGAGAGCTGCTGGCAGCAGGCTCGATAAGTCTTTCTCTCTCGGTTTCTTGCGTCGATGCGCCGATGGCGGAGGCTAAACACAGAAAGCCGCCTGCGGACGTGGCAATAAACAATTATTAATATTCTTTAGGGATAATTTGCGGTGAGCAGCCGAGATTTTTGATCTCGTACCGCGTGCGGTGGTATTCAGATTCCCCAGCTCGCGAGATGTATATTATACACCGATGGGAGTTTCTTTCTTCTTTTGCATTGATATAAAATTTAAGGGGGAGCAAGCGAGCTACAATTTGAAACAATATTTATGAAACGCGACAATTTAACCGCGCGTGATACACTGCCAGTCGTTTAATTTAATAACTTTCAGATTTAGTGTTTATACGTCGCGAGTTGCGTATAAATTATCCACCGGCAATATTAATTGCATATTAAAATGTTTACATATTAATTGATTTCTTCTTAAGGCAGCCCTATTTACCGGGCCCGAGTCATCGATCATTCCAGCGAAATTTTTTCATGTCTATATAACCATAGCATCGTTCCCCGAACGACTCGACTTATTCCCTTGTAGCCTCTTCATCGATTCTTATACTCGCCTGCACAGCATTGCTCCGTTTTTTTCCTGTAATTAATCGGTTACCGCACCGAATCGACGCCTGCAAAGAAAATTCAGAAAAACTAGTCGCTCACTCGAGCGCCATCCGTTTTCTTCGTACACCAGTGTTCATCGACCACTCGACCGACACCAACTTCCCCCGGGCGAGAGGAAAAAAGGCTAGATAGCAACGTTGGTTCGTTCGCTTTCCCTCTTTCTTTTCCCAGAAACGCGCCATATGGGTCTCTTGTGCGCTATTGAGCAACAGCAGCAGTGCCGGACACGAGCTTATGTTAGAGCATAAATTTCGCGAGTTGTACGGGCGTTTATGACGCGCGCTTTTAATTAAAATTTCATTCCGAAAATCGTAAAGCTCTTACAAGGGGGTGCCCCCCAGGCACGCTGTGCCCCTCGGCAATTTTTTTGTGTGCGCCAGCGCGTGCGTGAAATGGCTTTATTACGCGCGGGTGAGGGGCCTTTGTGAGAGAGCATCGCTGTTACCCTCCAGATCCACACCTCTTCTTCCGCTTCTTTTTTACGCCGCGCTACGTGTCCCTTTCTGTTATTTACAGCGATACGATAAAGTTATTATTTCGCGAATTCGGTAGTTAAGGGCTTTACGACTGCGTTGCCGGGCTTGATTTGTGTGCGCGTACGCGTGGACGCCGGCGGACTACCCCCTGGGAGAATGGGATCGATACATTTTTTAACAAACTTATGGTTGTGTTCGCTTTATTGTTACCATCGACGCGAATGAGTCTTCGCGAAGCGAGTATTTGGATTAGCAAATTAAAAAGCATGAGAACTTTGCCGAGACGATCGAGAGTCAGGGCGAAGCAGTAAATCACTCGAAAACTAACCCACGCAGCTGTCTCGGCTCTATAGCTTCATCGACTGGAACGCCAATGCATAAAGATGAAAATTTTGACACCTATCGGGTACAGGGCGTCGGCTCGTAATTTCGCGCCGTACACACATAGCAAGTCGAAAACCAACATAGCTGCACGAGAGAAAAAGGATAATCCGAAGAGTCAAGTGCGCGAGAAATCGCCGTGGGGGCAGGCATAAAAAAGAAACGAAAACGAAATTCGCTCGAGAGAGAGAGAGCCGGGAGAGAAATCAATCGATGGAATTCGCATAATCGTAAATTTTCGCTGAGCGACAGTCGTCTATTAGTCGTTGGACGCAGTGGACGAGCGCTCGAGGCTGCGCGCGCGTAAAAACGTCAGCGGCAAAAGAGGGGGATAGGGATCAACGCTTCTGGGGCTGGCTCTTTGAGAGATGCGTCACGAGTTTGCGCGCGCGCGACCGAATGATACGGGTTCGAGTTGATGGCACTTGACGGTCCTGTACGCTCTCGCGTCTCGAGTTCTTGACATGGAGATGCTTGTGAGGGGTCGACGACTTGTCGGAGCGAAAGATTCGAAAGGTTAAGATCTATGTGGATATTGTGTAGATAAAACTAGGTTTAAGACGATTGTCCAACCCAACGTAGCACTGGCTTAGAGTCAATTCATAAATCGGGACAATATCAAATCAATCATATCTTAGCGATAGTATTATGGTCAACCGGCGCTACTTAATAATAATTTTGTCGAGTTATCGGTTTAGGATAAATGGGAAGGCGCAGTAACTCGACACATTAATCAAATTTATTAAAAAATTATTTCGAAAGTGCTAGCAATTAATTAAGATTTACACCGACCGCGCTGGCGAATGAAGCTTTTTTCGCGCTATAAGTCATTATGACTTCCCTGACCATAGCTTAGCTTAATTTGGAACATAATGACCAATTTGATACGTGCTTAAACAGATCGTAAATCAACGAGATACAATTTTAGCTGGTCGAAATAGATGCAGGGGAAAAGGTGGAGTTACCCGAACAACGGAAAAAACAATTTCTGTAATATGTAGTCGAAAAATGTCAAGGGAAAAAGCTCTCAGCAAAATCAGCAATGATACCGTGAATTATCGAGACATTCGCGCGGCTACGAGTAACGGATGTTTCAGCAGCCCATGACCGCTTACTGCCGAGGTGCGAGAAACGGTAATCGACGAGCCGCGTTACTATCGCGCCAGGCGCCACGGAATACGGGTCGATCTCGTTATACCAGCCGACTTTCAATGGGATGTCCCTCTTGTGATTCCGTCTGTGCTTTATCAAGCAAAATTATGATTTCAAGTGTACGGGAAAGAGAGACTGTATTATTCTCCAGAAAATTTAATGAGATTTTCTATCTATATTATAAAAAAAATCTCCCCGCCACCGCTGGAGTAGCCGTCGTATTCGAAAATCTGTTTCTCCTCAAATCTGTCTATTCTTCTACTTTAGCCTTTTCTTTCTTTCTTTACATTTATTGGCTATTGGGTCCCTTGTGGGACTCCGGTATGCCATATTAAACCTTGGTATTATTGTTATTTGTGGTATTTTTTGTATTTGTCATTATCTATTTCAGATTTTTTTGAAATTTGTGTTGTATTCATTATCTTTATCGTCGGGTGCTTCCAGGATTCTTTTACCGCCAGAAAAAACCGAAAAAAAAAATCTTAGGTGATTCTGACGGGAATCGAACCCACAACCCCTAGGGCAGCAATGTATGCGAGGGCTAGCAACGCTAACCGCTCGGCGATCACTGCCCCTGTTACTTTTAGCCTTTGTTTCTGCCGCCGCTTTTTTAAAAATAATATTGGACCTTAATATTTACTATTGCTCTTTAAAAAAAAACTGTATGATGCGTTTGTGACGGCCTTCGTGGCAATATTTAAAGAAAAATCAACAACGCCGCTGCAGCGAATTAGTTAATTATAAGATTCGATAAAACGCCGAGCGTTCAAAAATTGTGCGAAGCTGTCTGAACTTGAAGGGACGACGCTTTAGGCTTTTGTCGTTCGCCTATATGCAGCAAAAAACAAAATACGATCGATTGAGGAACCCCAAGTTCAGACTGTAAAAATTCAATCAGCGAATAAATAGTAGATTACTGCCCTGGTGCGGGAGGTGTGTTGCACCTCACCCGAAGGTTGTTCTCCCGAGCGAAGCGAGGGAGAACATCGGGTGAGGTGCAAAACCTCCCGTAACAGGCCAGTATACTATTTTTCATCATTTCAACCTCAAAATCTGGTAAAAAGATGCCATTTTGAGGTTGGAATGATGAAAACGGGTTTTTTTGCGAAAAGGCTTTTTTCCCGAAAAAAGTTGTTTAATTATTTTTTTGAACTTCGTCTAACCTTCTTCCCACACGAAATCAACGAGAACAACATTTTCAACGGAACAAAAACTATCCGCCACCGCCGCTGTCGTTGGCACCGTCGCCAATCTGCCCCTCTTCAATATAAAAAGATATCTGCTGCCGATGTTAAAAAAACTCGGATCTTAATATTTACTGCTGTCATTTAAGTTGCAAGCGCACGTGCGCGCTTCTTAGGAAATCCGAAACTTTTGAACGAAATAGGAACATTATTTTTGTATATGAATATACACAAAATTTGTGTAAAATCTGATTTACACAAAAATTGTGTTAAAACTAGAATTTATTTTTAACTGTGTAAGTATTAAAATTGTTTAGCGCATATAAATACACTAGTTAGACTAAATTTTTGGCATTATCAAGCTAGACGATGAGTTTTTCCAATTACAGCAACGCACATATTATTTTTACGAGGAAGGACGGGCAAGAAAATCGCGCGCGCATTTGAATTCAATAAACATTCGCATGCTAATCGAATATGAGGATTTTATAAAACGCAAGAGGCCAACTTGCGCAAATGTGCATTTTTCTCCCGAGCGCGTAGAATTAAAAGGGGGCAAACATCGCACGTCGATGATTTCCTTATGAAAAATTCTGCCAGCGCCTTTAATTGCTCCGCTTGATTTGCATAGGCCTGCGTAAAAAAAAAGCACCGAGAGAAAACGTCTCTTTTTCGCGTTAGCAGTGCTCGCCCACGTCGTGCATTCTAAAAAGCCGAGCTAAAGCAAAGAGAGAACTAGATACGCATTCTAATCGATCTCACGGGCATTAAAAAAACATAAGATGCACTCGCACGCGGCATTTAGCAGTCGCGCTAGTACAAACTCGATAGGAATACCTGATCGGTTGCTTCTCTCCTCGTGCAATCAGGCTCCATTTGAAAAGGCAATATCTGCGTGAAAGTAGACGTGTATACAGGACTCGTGTGTCAGATCGCAAATGTCCCAGGGGGGAATCGTTGCCCACGGCCGAGTATATACTAAAGGAAAACGGTCGTCTATTCTCATGCGCGCGCGCGCCTACGAGCCAGGGTGGATCCCCGACTCAATGCGCCCACGCGGCGAGGTCATCGGCATTGCACCGGCCGAAACCAGGTGTGTCGCATAACACGCTATACAACTTGGTATATACTCATACCGGTGGTCTGGTAGAACGTGTGATTTCGTGGGAGGGGCTGGAGCTCTCTCTCTCTCTTCCCCCCCCCCTCTCTCTCTCTCGGCTATTGTGCTGGCTTGGGTTAAGTGCAAAGTTTTTTTGGGGCTAATATGCAAAATGTGTGCCGTTGGATTTTAATTATTGGTTTATGTTGTGGATGAACAGATACTGTATTACGCGTTTGATTTTGTATATTTTCTTTCTTCTAAAATTTTACTATTTGGAATCATGTACATGATGAAAATTACCTTTAAAATCTCAAGTTTTATAATTTTCAGTTGAAGCTGATCGAGTGGCATTGAATATTGCCATGAAACATTATTTTTCAGGATATATTATAAATATTATAAATTTTTACCTAGTGAACACGCCCGTGGAAACTACGTTCTTTCTTTCCTTGCCCCCGATTTTAAATATTATTATTAAGATATTATATTTTTTCAAGTATCAAAATTAATTTGATAGTTGAATTAAAAGTTTCAATTATACATTTTTTAAAAATTAAATAAAATTTTTGGGTATCTTTAACTTTTGCAAATAGCCCAATTTTTTCTCAAGTACATCAGCATTTCTCAAACTATTTCTACATCTATAAAAAATTAAATTTCCTTTTTTAACCCTTTTTATAAAAGAAGCAAGTGAAAATCAGCAGATGCAGATCACTCGGGCTTAGAGTGACGTAAGGATGTCCTTAATTTTGTGCGCCGAAATTGTTTGGTTTTTTTATATCCGCGAGTGGAAATAAATTACATAAACTTTTTTAATATGACGATAAAAAAATCAGTAGAGATTTGATTAACAGACTATTTTTAAAAATTTGAATAAAAATTATAAGAAGCAAATTGTTAAGTAATTTTTATTAATGTAGTTCAAGTGATTTAAAGAGCTAGATCAGCCACTTAAGACAAAAATTGTAAAGCACTTATCTAAAATCCATAGGAAACATTATAAATACTTTTTTCTTCTTGACGTTAGACTGACGTGATTTTTAAATGTGTAATCAAACTAGAACATTAGACACTATTCAGAATCTTGTCGACCATCAGATTCAAGTCAGATACGATAAAGCTCGAACCTCATCTACCTACGCTTTACAGACCGGATACGATGATGTAAATGTACTTGTCCGTGAATTCTGGAATCTGAATACTTTTGAATATCGAACCTCAACGATTTATCGCGTCTAATGCATTTCTCCGATTAGTCACTTGAAAAAAAAAACATGAAATGCACTATTCACTAAAGTTAGTACGAACTTGGCAAAACTCGATAATTTTAGAAAGCTTAATGGCTTGTTTAAGGAAGCCCAAAAATCTTGTAAAATATTACGAGCTCGAATTAATATTGCCGTCCATAAATTTCCACCTATAAAACATTGTGCGCTCTCGACTTTCAAGTCCAGTTAGAAAAGCCATTAAACGCCCGGGAAAAATGATCCGGAGCTTTTGGAAAAATTAAGCCTCGAACATCTATAGCCGAGAAAATTTCAACTCGTTTCTTACTCGCCACTTGGTCGCCTTTTCAACTTCATAAATTACACCGGTTTCGATAGGAACTCGTGCAAACGTTTGTTTATTGACACGTTCGTTTCTCTTCGTATTATCAAGCAACGACGTTAAGACATCGAAACAAGGCGACTGCCGCAACGCTGTGTGTTTCTGCAGTTTTGTAGATCGCGAACGAGGAAGGATATTGAGTAGATGCGTGTAGAGGAAAATGTCTGACTATCCAGCTGTGTTTTATTGTTGGATGGGTTTAGTCAATGAAATAAAATTTTAGTGTAAGGGTCTTTGCAATAGAGTGAATTGACCGTAGATTGTTTATACAATTTAATTTATTTTTTGCGATAGTATAATCGTAGCTGGATTTTCTTTTACGCCACTAAGAATTAGGTGTGACAGTTTATCAACGCAATTATATAACACTCAGTAATTGTAAAAATGCATAATTTAACTTTCATTTCAACTTTTTATTTAGCACTTGTTAATTTGAAAATTAATAAACATTAAAAATATCGAAAATAAGCTTTGATTTTTAATCCGTTTGCAGAAATATTAGTTCGCGGTAAACGATCTTGTATGGCATTTAATCGCGCATTTCCTGGAATAAATAATGTACGCACAAGTAGTAGTCTCTTGAGGAAAAAATATAAACCGACATGAGAAAGTTGAATATTACGTTTACATTATCGAGATGCGGGGAAAATCTCGACGCGGTCAAGTTATTGGGCGTTTAAGATGTATCAAAAAATGACCGAAAAGGAAGAGAGAGAGAGAGAAAAAAAAATAAATTCGAAATAATTACAGTGTTAGTCAGCAGGATTTTGCATATACATATTCCGTACAACTTTTGAATATTTTATAAGCGCGAAATAACTTGATTGATTAAAATATTCATACGGTTGCGGCATAACGCTTTAAATTCCTCAAATTATGGGACTCGACGAAATAAAAAGAGCGAGAGAGCCCCTATATAAGCACACGCACACACCCACGAACGCTTTATCCATATCAAATGCAATTCGCGAAAATAACGAAAAATCCTGAGAGAGGGAAATATCAAGTGCGCTCGATGAAAAAAAAAAAAAATAAACGTTCACACGCGGCTATCGGCTTGCATATATTCGCGTACGGTCGGATATACGCACATATCCAAAAGCCGCGATCATTATAAATAATCCCAGGCTTGCAATGGAGTATCGTAAAACCATCTGCCGCTTTGAAATCACTGGGAAGCAAACAGTCGAGGGCGCGGCCGAGAGAATACAGCAGTCGCCATAAAACGCGCAAAAGTAGAAGCCAGCATGGGCGCAAACACACGCCCAGCAGCAGCAGCCGGAGATAATCGGACTGGCTCATTGTCCGGCAAAGCGAAAGGGAGGAGAGTACAAGCGGAGGAGGGGGGGGGGGAGAGGCTACCGTATAGAATCGGCAAGGGCCGGACGACATTCCGGCATCGATTTTATCGGCGCTGATCTCCGGCGCGCTTCTCCTCGCGCTCGGAAACAAACGCCCGGGCTATTCGATATTCGCGCCCGCAGTGCTATGCCCAAGGGGCAGGTGCGATTCGGGCCACTGGCTCGCGCTGGATTAACGGGCCGATTTGGGGGAGGGGTATACTGCGCGATCGAGTCACCTAGGGAGCCCGATTATTGATGGACCGAGAGCGCCGACTAGCCGAATTATTGCGTTCGCCGATATTACACTCGCGCGTCCTGGGAATTTTAGTATGAGAGAAATAATCGATACCGCGCGAGGATATTATATCTTTTCGGATCGGCACATCGACCGGGGCTGTCTTGTAGGAAAGAAACGTGACGAGGGCCATTTGTAACCATCGGTCTCGAGGGGGCCTGTAATTTGCGACAGTAAAAGTCCGAGTGAAATTAATAACCGAAGAAAAGCCAACGTCCGCGCATAAATCCTTGAAAGCCTTTTAAAAGGCCGTTTACGACCTTCCTGGCTTATTAATCAAACCGCGGCGTAACATCCGCGATCGGGAAACGTCGCGCGCGGCCTCGGCTAATGGCTCACTCCGCCCCTAATATCCGCTCTCTTTCTCCGCGATATCTCGTCACATTTGGCCATATCCTCTCCAGGCTAGGGCTGCGGAAATCCTTTTAAACGTCGCGAATTTTGCATGCACGTGTCGCGACAACGCTAACCGTGCCTCAGCTCCCCGCTGAGGACATAATCATTAGAGCTTATTTGCACACGCGCGATAGAGCTTGGACGTTGGCCGTTGAAGTTTCAGCGTAGGATTGGGCCATTAGCGATATCGGCGACTGCCTTTGATAATCTAAACGGCGACGTAATTTGCGGCTCTCGTGCTCTTTTGTAACTGCTCGGCGACGCTTGGGCCAACGGCATAAGAATAGAATTTCATTGATATCGGCCGATGTTCTTATTTTCTTCTTTTTATACTCTTTAGGAAATAAGAAACAATACGAGTATGATGTAGAGGTTTGCTGGGCCTGTAAATTGCAAAGAGTGCGTTTTAAAAGCTTTTGTTAAAGTAGTGGTCGTGGCTTGCTAATACAGTGAAAGGAAGTTGGCAATTTTGTATCGAATTTAAGCGTTTCCGTTTCTAATTACTAAAGGTTTTGCAAAAATAACAGTTTATTGTCAACCGCAAGTCGAAAACTAAAAAATTCAGTTTTTTTTATTGGATAAAAATATTTACCAATTCTATTTCAACTGGCTCAAATCGATAATTAAAAAAAAAACAGGAAATGTCGAATCGATTTTCATTTCTCAATTCCCCACTGCGTCTTCTCATTAGTCGAAACAGAACAGGTCGACATAATCACGCTCGTAAAAAAGAAAAATTTAACAGAGCGTCGAGTGCGTCGTCCTCCAAAACTGCCGAGACTTCCGAAGGTGGCAGTACCTTACGAGCTCTCGTATCTCGAGAAGAGGCGTTTAAAAGCTCGTAAAAGCTTGCTACTTATTCGTTACGCCGATGGAACCGTGTTCCGTGCAAAAGTGGCCTTTTTTGAGAACAAGTGTACGCGCGCGCGTTGACGTTCGCTCTCCACGCGTCCCGGAGCGCTTCATTAGCGGTCGCGCTTATCTTATCGCGATGCTTACGGCAAACCGATACGGCTATTTGGCTCTCGAAGCCTCCGGACACTGATGCTAAACTGCCGGCGCGCAACCGACAGCTTCTTTCCTCCGAGTCGCGAATTTAGATAAGACCGGTAACCGCCTACCGATCGCCAATAATTTACGAAAATCGATTTGACACACGAACGCCGTGAACAGCCACACGTACATAAACAAACCTTTAAAAAAAAAAAAAAATCGTTCCCACGACTTGAGACGAGAAAATCGAGAGACAGCGAGAATGGGTAAGCGCGAACACAATCGAGCAGTCTTACCGGCAAAAATCGGTCTGGCGAAACGTATGCACGCCCCCAAAATCGGCGCGACATAGCTCTCGGAGCCAATCGATGTATCGCTCGTTGTAATTACAGTACACAGTGGGCGCGTCGTCCCAAACATATCGGGTGTCCAGACGCGCAGACCCGGAAGTGCAATGCCGATCGTTGCGCTGCGCCGAGATCGACGCTCGGCACAATGGCCGGAAATCTTTCTCTCTCCTTTTACCGCGAGAGTTGGTTCGATCGGCACTTCGGATCGATGCGAGCGTTAATCGGGCGTGCAGTTTCTCCTGCCCCTTCTTTCTCCTTCTCTGTCGCTTTCTTGCATATATTATCTATCCCGAATTATTTTTATGGCGATTTTCCGCGCACCACTGCACTTACCGATCCCTCTCTCTCTCGCTCTCTCTCTCTTTCTGAAATAAATCATTCGCATAAACATGGGATCGTTTTAATGCTTCGTCATTCAGAGCGACTTAGGTGTATATGCCAGGCAACCTTAGCAAAATATCTTCAAATCTCGTAAAAATTCGACTGGCGGTGCGTAAAAGAAGGCAGCAACCAAGCGGCCTTGAATAAAGCCACGGCGCAAGTAGGTCGTTGGAAAAAATCGGCGCATGCGGCGCCACACGCCGACGCGCACATGATTTATGCTTTAATGCGAGACTCTTGTCCCTCGTTAATCGAGTCTCTACGGCCCAGTAGAGGGAACGCAGAAAAAGAGAGAGAGAGAGAGCATGGATTTCTCGAGGGAGAGAGGGGGTTGGGCCGAGTATCGGCGGTGCTCTTAATAAATTACAGCGGATTAGCGACGGTGAAGTCGACTTATCGCTAGTCGGGCGCGCATTAATGACGTTAATGCACGGACGCGCCGGTGGCGCACGCGCGCGTGCGAGAGAGGAGGTGGGATAGCGGCTTGTGGAAGCGTTCCGGAATTCGATTTGCCACTCGTTACGTCTTATTTCTACGCCCGCGGGCGCATGTGCGCGCGTGCTCGCGCGAATCTCCGCTGGGCCTTTTCGCTTTAACGGCCGAGGCAAAAGTGGATTATATATACGCGCCATGGGAATATTGAGCTATTTATATGTTATTTTGCTTAAAGTTGATTATTTATAAGTCGTGCGCGCGCGCGCGCCTTTCGTGTTTCAGGCTTTAATAATTTTGAATTAATTGAACGACAGATCTGCTCGTCCAATAAATTAATATAGAGAGATCGAGAGATCTCGATTTTGCCTCGGAGGCCTGGACTAAAAACGCCTGGTATTGCGGCAGATATATATCTATACATCTCGCGTCTTCGTTCCCGGATAACTTTATTGAGGAGCTGTGGTTTTCCTAAGAAAATCTCAGCAGCACCAATAAAATTAACATGTTGGGAACGGTCGTGGCTGCCTGGGAGACGTGGTTCGGTAGCGACTCGTCACGTCCCTTCTACGATCCGATGTATAGGAATACCGGAGCTGCTGTACTCCGGTCGACAGTATAGATTTTATATTCATACCGTTACAGTCTGAGGCGTCAAACTTGGGGCAAACAATAACGAGCGGTCTAGCCGTAAACGTTAGAAGGCAACGCGGATGGACAGCTACCGGACGGAGAAGGTCTTCCTTTACTCCCCGAGAGATCTCCACCGGATGAACGTACTATTTCCAGCGGTTAGGTCGACCCCAACGTCGTAATAGAAAACTAATCCTCGAAGCGAGATGGAGTTGCAAGTACGGCGAACCGAACTCGCGCGTTCAATTTTTAATAGCAGCATATTTTCCAATTGGCTAAAGACAATGGCCATACACAGGCAGTAAGGAGAGAATCGAGCGATGGGAGGGGAGCAAAGGTGAAAGAGACAAACCGTAAAAATTCGTACTTTAAGGTGCTGCGAACAAGCAATCATCCGTGTACATTCTAAAGTACATCTCGCAACTTTATGCCGGCAAGCGCGCGCACTACCTTCCATAAAAGCCCTGGCGACGGGAGAGCGGGCGCGCGTACTTTATAGGAGCAAACAAAAGTAACAATAACAGAAAGAGATAAACAGAAAGGTCAGAGAGAGAGAGAGAGAGAGAGAGAGACTGAGGTAGTCGCGTGCTCGTACGTACGAGTGAAGGTGCAAAAGTACTCAGTGGGGGAGGGGGGGAGAGAGAAAAAAAGGCTCGCGCCGACAGTGTTGGAGAATTTATAAGCCATAATATCGCTACCTCGGTAGTAAAGCGCTGCGGCGTATATCAGCCGGGGCGAAAACGATCGGGGGTACCGCGAGAGCCCCTTATTGCTCGAGCGCGCGCGCGCGCCTTCTCTTGCGCTTATAAGGCGCTGTTCGATGCCCAATACCATCTCGCTCTTTCTCTTATTGACTCGTTACGCGGAGAGCCTTGAGGTCGACTGTTTTTTCTTTTTTTTTCTCGCCCTCCCTCGAAAGCTCATCCTTCGTTGTGGTTTTGACCCCCTGCGTCGCTGCTGCGCCGATAACCGCGGATCGTTAATAAGATAAGAACTGTTTACGACGTGCGAGTCGCGACTCGGCCGACCGCTTGTTTGTCGTGCTCCTTTTTTTTCTGTCGCGCCTCTTGAAACAAAGTTTTTATTTGATAATGGTTGGCTCGTGTCTGGGTTCGGAAGCTCAGGATTTTATGTTTGATCGTTTCAGTTTATTTTTTTTTTACAATACATTAAAAATTATACTTTTAATACAAATGTTTTGCATCATAATTACGAACGTAGCTCTAATTATTGCGATCACAAATCGTGTTAATTAATGCCCTAGTCGAACAAGCGCTACGAAAATCCATTCATAATTAAAACGACAAAAAAGCACCTGCAATAAACATCTTCCCCCCTCCCAGTCTTATTCACGGCCACGGCTGAAATCTCGATCGGCATCTAAATAGCTCGCATTGTAATTGAAAGTCGCGTTATTATCAGCGCGGCGAACTAAGAAACCGTTAATCCGCGCCGAGAGAGCGGATGCGCTTGTCGAGATTTATCTCTTTCTCGCGCGCGCGCGCACCATATCCTGATAATGTCATTCCCCTGACGCTTTTACGCGTGAAGGCTATTTTTTATTTTAACGCTCTCGACTAAAGAGATAAGATGCGCTCGCGCGTGTCCAATCGGCAGGGCTAGCAAAGTGACGCTCTTCGGATTTGTCACTTGGAACAATCGACGATTTATTCCGATGTAATTAAAGGAAATGAGATCGTGTTTTTTTGTTGGAGCTAATGATTATTTGCTGGCCGCTCTCGTGTGATAAATTTGTAATATTTGTTAGTTAAGGGAGCATGGCAAATTGATCGGGAGAGGACTGTTATTGAATTAAAAGGATCTACAAGTCTGTAATTCAGGATTAAAAGTATTTTCGTCGAAATTTTATAATCAAATGCCGTTGAATGTAATGGTTATGTAGAGTTGTATCTTACGTATTACTCGCGCGCATTTGAATATCGAAGCGCGTGCTGATATGTAGGTTTTTTTTTAAATTCTACGTCTATTAAAGCACTTATGTCATATTACCGGAATAAACAGCTTATTAAACGTGCCATAAAAAACGTTTAATATTTCTATAAGAATCTAAATTTTACGATTACACTTACATATTCATATAACCAACCGTAAAAATGTTCAATTAGACCAACACGTTTTTACTGTTCTTAGAAAAAAAAACAACGAAATTTTACGCTCCGTTAAAAGAGAAGAAGGAAAAAAAACACACACGAAATCCATAAAGAATCGGGTGTTGGTCTGACGCAAGTAATACCCAACTTAACTTAACAACATCTACATTTCAAAAATATCATTAAGCTTGCATAATGAACTCAGTTTTCCAGAAATCCTTAACGATAACTCGCCGCTGTATAATAATAGTTTTACGGGCAATTAAACGCTTACGCCGGCCGATCGCGTCCGTAAAATCGTTAAAGCGCAACGCGCGCAACACACCGATTCTCAGGCGATACGTCGTCCAAGCACAAAAGAGAAAAATATTTATCCCTTAACGACAAACGACAGCGATGAGCATAAACGCTCGCCGTATAAGCTTTCGAATGTCGGTCAAACGGTAAACCGTACACCCAAAAACACACGGAAGCGCGCACTCGCGTATACCGCGATTTAAAAAATTACAGCCGGAGCAAGAACACACAAGAGCCCGCGAGGACGCCTCCGAAAGCCGAAGGGCCGCTCGCGTGGAGTTGCCGGTGCAACAGCGTCGAGCCCAGCGGGAGCGCGGCTCTTGCCATCTTTGGACCGGGGCGTCCTCGTCATCGTCGTCATCTTCGAGGAAACGCCGGCTCTGAATATTCACGAGGCGGCGCGCAGAGAGAGAGAGCAAGAGAGTAAAAGTCGTATACGGCCGAGATAAGGTACAAGGGGGGGAGGTAGAGGAAGAGGGGGACAGGAGATACAGCTGGAGCCGCAGAACCCGTTCGGTCGCGTGGCCCGCCCACGCTTGCTTCCCCCTCCTCTCTCTGTCGCTCTGGCCTCTTGCCCGTTCTACGCTGGCCGTGCGTCGCTTTCGGACGAGAGCTCGCTCCGCTCTCCGGAGCTATATACGTGTTCTCTCTTTCTCTCTTCGCGCTTAGACAGTCTTTCTCGGCTAGCTTTGATGATGATACGGCTGTCGTATATATCGGCTTTCCTCCTTTTCTTTTATTTTCTTGCGCTAATGGAGTTTTTATTATTATTATTTTTTTTTAAGAAGAAACGCGCGCCCGACTTCTATCGACTATTTTATTCAAAAATACACGTCGCCGGTGCTCGAGATATGTGAAAAACAAAAAGTCTGCTTTCAAGCCCCGTAATCCGGAGATTCAGGAACGTCTTTATATATACCGTCGCGCGGAGAACGTATAAATTTTCCCCCTTTAATTTTCGTCGCTTTCGCGCCGCGGTAGAAATTAACATACAAATAACCAAGAGACGACGACGACGACGAAAAAATAAATCCGCCGCGGCCTGTGCGCGCGCTTTCGTTTTGCGAAAATATAACGGCAGTGGCCCTGTTGCTCGGCTTTTGCCAAGCGATGCTCTTGTAACGAAGATCGCAAGTACAAATACCGGTCTCTTGGTCTCGAACCAACACGATGTTCACCGCTCTGGCAAACCGCGTGCAAGCGCTTTGTCCCCGAGGTTACTTGTACCGCGTAATGGTCCCTAAAACCGAAAAGGCATCCAAAAATCACTATTCATTAATATA
The DNA here is from genome assembly GCA_030522585.1 of Anagyrus pseudococci. Taxonomy (NCBI): domain Eukaryota; kingdom Metazoa; phylum Arthropoda; class Insecta; order Hymenoptera; family Encyrtidae; genus Anagyrus; species Anagyrus pseudococci. Next base: position 76,723 of record JAPYYQ010001328.1, read on the forward strand.
AAATGAAAAAACAAAATATTAAATCACTTATTTATGCCAGATTTATCAGCAAAGCCTTATCAGTCCTCGGAATACCAACGCACGAGCGTAAAAGAGTCGAGAGGGAGAGAAAGAGAGAGAGAGAAAGAGAAAGCTGTCGATCGTCCTGTACACCGAGTTCCGCGGACAACATCGATGAACGGCAGAGGACGAGGGCGAGGAGAGAAGGAGAGGCATCGCTGGGCAAATAAGCCGATCGTCCTTTTGGAATTCCCCGGGCGTGAGAGTGCGCGCGCGTCGACGTCCCGCTGGACAAGTCGAGAAAGGGAGAAAGGGTGTACACACGGAGCGCAGCTCTCTCTCTCTCTCTCTCTCTCTCTCTCGGTTTGCTGTTTTGTGTTTCATCTTCGTATTCGCCTTCGGCTTACCATATACCGGGACCATCTCCGGCGCGAGGCCGTTAGCGGACTTCGTTAATTTTCCCTTATCTAAGTGAAGCATCTCGACTGACGAGACTCGTTGCGACCCCCCCCCCCACCCATCCCTCTCTCTCTCTTTTCAAACAAGTTCAAACAATTGGAATTTTTTTGTCAGGGGGAGGGGGGATATCGGACGTTGCGTGAGAAGTGTAGTTGCGGGCGAACGGGATGGTGGAGAGACGCATAATGTTTGGAATCGTCGAAACACAGAGCCGCGCGCGGCTATCGTGTGCGTTCATAATTTATGCGATAGATGGCCATTGATCGATCATTTTTTCTCTCCCCGGGCTGCATTTGCATTTCGATGATTCATCGAGGAGTATCAATATTTGACTCGTCTACCTGCCAAACTACCCGGCCCCCCCTCTCTCTCTCTCTCTCTCTTTGTCATTAGAATTTCAAATAAGCTGCAGCGCCAGCGACCCGAGTCACTCGTGATCTCTTCTGAACTGCCGTCTTGTAACTCTCTCGAGCACTCGTTTCAACAAACAGCTCCTCGTATCTTCGAGCCTCTCTTGATTTTTCCACGGCAACCACCTTCGTCATCCAAATCCGCGGGCATTCCTTGACCATTCTCATTCAACCTACACCATATCCTCCTCATAAAAAACACCCGAACCTCACACTCGCTCGCGTATCAGCGCAGAAAAAACTCGACGCCTCTTTAAACGATCCATCGGAGTTTGGGCTTTCAGGCGATACGACGCAGCAGCGGCAGCACATCACGATTCGACACGGGCTGTCCGAGTCGCAGTCCAAAGTCCATCTTGGCGATATTCATCTGAACGGGGCCGGAGCGCGAAATCCGAGCCGAACACGCGCATCTCGCCGCGATTTCGCAGCGCCGAATTAGTCGTAGAGCCCGTGAGAACAAGCCCGGGTATCGATTCCGCGCGCGTCAGCCCGCTGCCAACCGGTTTTGGACCCAAACGGATATAATTCGCGAATCTCGCTCTGCAACGCAGAGATACATATACGTCAAAATTATTGATGAGATTATTCCGAGAGAGCTGAGGGAGCCCGAGCGATACCAAACAGCCTCGATAAATATTGCCTCGGGGTAAGAGACGCGCTCGCTCGCGAGATGCTCTAAGATTATCGCGCTAATTAAAAATAAGTCCCATCTAAATCAGGGGCTCGCGGGGCCACGGGACGACAAAGCGGCTCTCTCGTAGATCGTCTCGAGACTACTCGAGGACGATGAGGTAAAGGATGACGTGGGTGGCGAAACTGGTAGTAGACACTGCGGAGAGGAGACAGCGAGGAGTCTCTCTCTCCCTGAGCGGGGAGGGCTTTACGCGCGCATTGTGCCGCACCTACGCGCCATTAATTCCACCGAGGGAGAGAGAGAGAGAGAGCTACTCTTCGTTTCTGCGATTCGCCTCGCACTGACTCAAGGTCTTTACGCTCGGACAGGCTTTGTGTTGCTGCTGCTGTCTGACCTGTGTACTCTATACCGGCGAGGCTGCGCCTGACTTGGATCCCTGTTGGAACTGGGTCGATTGTTTTATTGATATTGAATTGTTTAGTCAGGCTAGAGACTGGATCAATTGATTCCCGTCGACATAATCAATTATTGTCCGTTGCTGGCGTTATTTATGGCCAAACTGTTGATAATGGCCCCCGGCTTCTTTTTTTTTTTAAACACAGCTTGTCCAATGTTCGTGCGGGTATATACATAAAAATGACGCGCTGCTGCTGAAAACTTCGGCTCGGAAAGTATCTTATCGATCCATTCGACATTGTCGTGTTTACTTATTTATTGGCGTTTCAATGGGGACTCGGGTGTCCCTGTTTTTGATTCAATTAAATTTGATAAATGACAGCCGAGGACTCGGGCCGAATGGAATTTTTATCTCGCCAAGTGCGCGCGCGCTCACTTGCGCAAATTCGTAAATGTCTCAATTTTGAGCTCGGCTTACTTATTATCCTCGACACGTACACGCGCACGCGCCCGACCGACACCCGGTTGATATTTATTCAATCAGGCACAATAAAGAATCGAAGTGCTTTATTAAACCCGATAAATTAGGCATTCCTTGGCAGCGCACACTCGTACACGCGGAGAGAAGAAGTCGGGCAATGCAAAAAAATTGTACGTTTTCATCCGTGTTCGTTAAATTTATGAAAAAAAAAAATCAACTCATAACTCAGAGTATTATTCCTTATTTAATTAGCATAATGCGAGTCTTATCGAAGTATAAACGTACGCCGGGCGCATAGGGTTTATCAAAAAAATTAACGATCATTACGGATGCCCAAGGTCCAAGGATCGTTAAAAAAGAGAGACCCCTCCCCGTTCCAGTTACAGGGTTTATTAAAACGTGCATTCGATTCCAATAAGTTAGGATCGAGAAAGAGATAGAGGGGCGGAGCAGGATCGAAAGCCGCGACATACACAGGTGCGAGCGGACAAATTAAGACTACTTAGTAATCTTATCGGGTCCCATTGGCATGGAATATACGAGCTCATATAGCGCCGAGAAGCCTGGTATGGCCAAAGGTGCTGGGCGAGTGAGAGGAGATGCGGACCAAAGGAAAAAGCTCGAGGCTCACGGATTAATATTCTATTCGGAGCGCGTGGAACACGTGCCTTATCGCCGGCCGTCCACTACAACCGGGATAAATTTTACGAATTAATTAGGCGCTCGGGGGGGGGGGGGGGGGGGACTCCTCGCTTCCGAAATTCTATCGATGACACGATTGATCTAACATGCCACTCGGCCATGTCGTTTGTCCAACGTGTAACTGTACAGACGCGTGCAGCTCTAGCGTGCCTTGTACATACATGCACCGATTTTAACGCGACACCGATATACATTCACGGAGGATAAATGATGTCTTATTTAGCGCTAAGCTATTTTGATATTACCGATAAAACTCGACTTGTTTTTTTTCTGGCAATAATGCCATATGTTTATAGCAACGAGAGCTTACATACGTACGAGAGTGGTCTATCAGCCTGGTTTGTTTGATCTCGGGTTACGAGAACGCGCATACGCACAGCTGTTGGCGCAGATGGCGTTCCCCACGAAGCACAAGCGTAAATCGGCCAATCAGAGCCGCTCGTTCGCGCTAATGTTCGGCATCGGGCATGCCGTTTACACACTCTGCTCTCACTCGCGGCTATAAAATGGACTCTCTCTCGCGCGTAACTCGATAAATCACGTTTATTTCCGAAACACATCATTAACACGTACAAGCTGCGCGTCATCCCTCTCGCTTACCTCGACGACGACAATAAAGTAGCATATCGCCAAGTCAAACACTTAATGATAAGCATTAAACCGTCACGATGGTACGTTACGAAAAATTTCGGTCTCGGCTTACCAAAGAACGACTCGCGGCGCCTCGTTTTTTCGAGGATGTGCCCGAGAGCGCTAAGGACTTGCAAATTACAAGCCTCTGCTCTTTCTCTCTGCGGTAATGCGCGAAAGAACGAAAGACCCTTGGCTCGGGCTGCGTAAGACGAGCCGAGGGATTATGGAAATTACCATCGATATGTACGAGCAATGCTACTTTTCGAGTTTCGCTTGGGCCGAAGGAGGAAGGGGGTATGTTTTTTCATTAAACGATATTATTTTTTGTCGAAGCACATATATTGGCTTCTATGAATTATAGACGCCTGACTATGGTCTATTTATTACAGCGTGGTTTCAGGTAAATTTGAAGCAGGGAATAATTTATATGAACTATTGGCTTCTTGAATTTATGCCTTTATTAAAGATTTACATGTATGCATAAGCTCGGCATCTCTATCTCTCTTTCGCCGCGCCACACGCTCCTTACGTTTATTCTAATACGCGTGATTAAATGCTCGTCCGTAATTTATATGTTATATTTAATGTTTATTTCCATTATTCAACATGCAATTGATTATGAGCGTGTACGTGCGTAATTAATTAATCAACTCGACGTTGCCGGACTCGTGTTTCGCCAAGGCTCCTGCCCTTAAGCTTGCCATAATAGATTTATATTATTAAAATCCCATCGGGTTAATAAAATCGTTGGCGCATTAATCAGATCGTCCTTTTTATCCGCAATATTTATCACGCGTCATCAATAACCAGGCGCTAAAAATTTCAGCCAAGTTACAACCAACCAGCCAGACGCACGGATACGCAACAATAAGCCGATCTTTTCGAAATCGGCACAGGGAATGATGACTGGACGCGAATGCGAAAAACCGCCATGAAATTACACTACGAGAACTCACGTACCCGAGTGCAATCAGGCCGGAGCGGAGCTCGAGTGGGAATAAATAAGAGCGTTCATGCGAGGCGCGCGCGCGCGCGCGCAAAGGCCCGTAGGGCCCAAAAGCCACGCGCAATCGCGCATTAATCATAACGCGAACGATGCCCTCATCTCGGATTTCCTTTCTTTCGCGCCGCCTCGGCGATATTCTCACACAGTCCCCGGCGAATAACAGCCTTACGAACTGATTAATCACGCGATCGTAGCCGGCCGATCTGAAAATTTCGCGGCTCCAGCGTTGCCGATTTTTCAGCCGAGCGTCGTCGTCGCGTGGTGTCCCGCGCGTAAACAAAGAGTTCGTAGGCAAAAAAGCTTGGGCGCGAGGTGCCGAGTGGCGTAGGGTTACCGCTCGTTATCCCCGAGCCGATCTCTCTCTCTCTCTTTCGCGGGACCGAGTCTCTAAGCGCAAAGGGGGGGACGCGCCCACGCCACGAGCCAACAACTTGATCCTCCTGCCGGAGGAGCGGAGGAAAGCCGTATCGCTTACAATCCGGTAATCGTCGCGTCCCGCGGAGGACTCGCTTCTCGAGGATGAGCGAAGATAGCTCGGCCAGATGAACCGAGCGAGGACCTTCTCGGGAGACAAAAGACAAAAGCGGCAGCGGGAGAACGAAATGAGACGGGGCTACAATGGACACCGGAAACTCGAGTCGACTGAGGATTGCCGGTGAAGGACTTGCACGATGCGCGATCATTCCTTGAGCTTCGCAGCCTTTTCCTTGCAAAATCCAAGTATAGCTTTGAGTCTGATGAATATTGGTTATTTGTAAATGTTAAATTTGCAAATTTTAATAACTTAATTTATCGATTCGATGCAACATTTGCATTATAGGTTAAAATAAACCGAAATATTTGATAATGTATAGCGAGTGTACTGGTGAATATTAACTGAATATTCAAGCACAATCGAAGGTTCGATTGTCACACGTCATTCGACCGAGACGAAACAATTTGGAAAGCTCATAAATAAACGATTCGAGATAACCGTAACGGAAAACCGGTCTCTTTAATAATTTAAGTGTATTATCAAATCGACGAGATAAGACTATTACGTAACTAATCCACATAACTCACCGCGACAGAAATATCCTCCTATCCATTAACCGCACAAGCCAGCCGCGCAGCGAGCCATATAATTTCCGCGGATAAAAAACTCGCAGCGTTACGGCGACAAAAAACGCGGCGCAACCGTTTGCATCCCCAAGACAATGTCGCTCTCTTCCATCCATTAATACGCGCGCGCAGAGAAAAAGGTGAAAATGAAAATAAACATCTAGACCAGCCGCGACGCGCATTATTCAACATTTAATTGTGCAACCGGCAGCAACTTATTAATACCCCCAGAGCCACAGCGACGCCAGTGACCGTGTGGCCGAGGGTTACACACAGCGTGAAAAGCAGCCGGCGCTTTCCGCGGCGCTAAACAAGATATAAATCACGAGCAGCCGCCGATTTCCGTTGCCCCCACGTCAAAGCATTGCCCCCCGGCCTCCTCCCTTATAGCCCTTTAATTGTGATTTACGGCAGGCCGATTTTCACCGGTAGCGCGGAAAATGAGATAGCACGTGGGCGCGCGCACGTGGCTAAACAATATTCGACGATTCTCGGCATAAATCTCGCTTTCGAAGCCAAGACGGCGTAAAAAGAGGCAACGACAGAGGAATGCCTCGAGTCCGCGTAAATCAACGAACGCCGGCGATCTCTGCTGATGTGATGAATCCAAGGATGACAGAGGCGTTTACCCCGAGTGATTTACGCAGTCGCGCCTCGTGCGTTCTTGGTGTGTGTGTGTTTGGGCTTTTTGACATTGCTGGAAAATTAACTGCGATATGCATTCGACGTAATGTATAAGTAGCGCGCGTATACCACCGGTTGATAGCTCTCTACTCCCACGCGATCGAGTTCCAAGACGACATGCCTCTCCCTCTCTTGGTTCTTATCTGGCCCCAGGCTCTCTCTCCTGCATTCTCTCGGCACCTTTGTCGGAGCAGTACAGCAGCAGCTGCTTATCACCGGTTCGCGAGAGCGGAAAGGCGTGGTAATCGAAACCCCCGTCGTCTGATCTTGCCGCAACTCCTCTCCCGCGTATATGCTATGGGTATAACGTGCACAGGGCCGAGCTGACGTAAAGCCGACGTAAAAGCTCTCGCGGTTATACGGCTTCCGATAGACACGGGAATTAACGCCAAAGATCTGGAGATGATGAAAGGTGTCGCTTTCGATCCTGTATACCGGCTTCATATTCCATATGCCTCGAGAATGGGGCTGGGTAGGGCAGTTGACAAGTTGACGCGCTGGTCTTTTCGAACGGACTCCCTTAGGTTATTTTGCTCTTTTAAGGCTCTTTCTCTCTCTCTCGCGGACGAGCCCTTGCTGAGTCGATTACGCACTCGTTGGCTTTTTCCTCCTAACCGCTACTACATCTCGTTCTTTTTTTCATTTTGACTTGCGGTAACTTCTCTGTTTATATTTATCATCTCGTACAACTCGTTTTCTCCAACTTCTCGTTTGTCACTTTATTTCATAATCAAAATTTGAAGTTCTCGCTCCGCAGGCATGAGTCTTAAATCAAACTGCAGTAGTTGTTGAACTTGGAGATAAAGTCGAAACGTAAATTTAAAAAAAAAAACGAATCCGATAGAAAAGAGAGATAAAGAAAAGGAAATAAAAAAGGCTCGGCATAAATGAGCCTTTTTTCTGCGGTCCTACGAAAAAAAAGGGAGGCTCGTGCGTAAAAAAGAGCAGCTTATTCCTCCAAACAGAATAAAAAAAAAAAGAAAAAGAGAGAGAGAGCGGGAGGGAGAGAAAAGGGCCAAGAGTGCTCAGCGATATCGTGGGTGTCGGTCCCACGCGGCTAGGTGGGGCGCTCCTTTCGTCCTTAATCCCGCGATCGTCGTGAGCTCGCGCGCCTTCAGTATACACCGAAGAAAGAGCCCGTCGACCTCATCCTCTCTCTCCCCTTGCGCTCGCACATGGGACCCACTCATTACGTATAAGGAAGGTGGCCCCCACTCGCGGTCTTACTTCCATACGAGAGCGCGGAGGAGGTGAACCTACCAAGGACAGCATAAGGTAGAAGCGCCAGTTTTTTCGAGTCCCCCCTCCCCCCAGCGTAATTGAATGTTGTTATTATGTTGGAGGGGTGCGCACATTGTGCGAGATATCCGCGCGCGTGCGCTCGCTGATATTTTTCCAGCGGCGTAATGAGATCTCGAGCTTATGGTAATGCGAGCAATACGCGTGTATTTTGACTGGATTGATTGTTGCGAGAAGATTTTTTGATGATCGTGCGATTTGTTGGCGAGACGAGGTTGTTTATGGCCTTGGAGGTTTGATGCAGCATACGGGGAAACAAAGGATTTTTTGGAAGTGTTAATGATAGCTTGTAATACGCTTTGTTTTTGTCGAGAGTCGTTTATTCATTGCATCGGTATAGGGAAGTTGGATTGAATTGCAGGCTGAGTAATTAAAATGGATTGACTACTCGTAATTGATAGTCGCATGTTACGGCTCTGAAACGGTTTTCAATCGATTTTGTAAGTGAAAAACAGTACGCTTTTACGTTTCGAAGCGTGAAACATTTTTGTTCAGTAGAACTAGGCGTTAAATTGTAATAACGAATTTGTAAAGCCAAAAATGGGCTCATTGAAAAAAAATTGAATAAACATCCCCGCCTCACTTTGCTTATTATTTGTCTGGACCCAAGACCCTCGTGATTAAAATGAATAAAAATTGTATGCAGATCTACGGGTAAAGGGCTGGCACTTCATTATTACGGCAATACATTTCCTTTAAACACACATGAGTTATGCGAGTATAAATTTACGTCAGATTTTAACATCCTTTTTATGAAAAAGGGGCGTTTCGTTTTCGATTTTTTATAACGTAAATCAGTTACACTTATTTAAATTTTTCAACGGTCAAAAACTTTAACGAAAACTCATCGGGGTTATTCGTTAGAAAGTTTTCACGCTCGAAATTAAAATAATCAAACTTTTTCGTTCCGTTTTTATTAAAAAGATGTTGCGTAACCCGAAAAAAAGTAAAAAAAAATAATATCTCGCTTAAGTGGCTCTGATTTTTCATTGTTGCATTACAAGGTCGAGAATAACACATTTTGCGGCTTGAGAATAAGGTTAAAGACAATACAAAGTCGGCTAAAGCGAGCATAAATATCTCGGCTCACCACCAGGTTAATGCACCGTAAAACCATCAAACGCATATACGCGCTCGAGATAAGGGGCTCTCGAGCAATGGGACGGCGCGAAAGAAATGAGCCTCCATCGGATGACACGTACCACGAAAGCGAAGGAACAAGAAGCGACGGAGTAGGTGTTGAGCCGAGAAATGACGCAACTCTCTGCCCGAAAATGTGTAATGTAGTCAATCAGAATGTCAATTTACCTACACACAACGTCTGTGATTGTTTTTTTTTTCTTTTTTATATGATCGTTAGCATTTCACGGTTTAGCATTTCAAGATCAATTTGGTAAATCCAAGTAAAAGTTCGTGTAAAAGTCTTCTGAAATATACGCTTAAGTTTATTTTTTCCTCCCCAACAGCATATATCCAGATTAAGTTTAATCGCTCAATCGATAACCGGGTAACAAGACTTCTGTCCCAAAAGTTATCCCGCGCAATAACCAATAAGCGAGCTCGCATTAAAATAATCCTTGGAAATATATACATCGCCAACTCAATCTATCAGCCGGAACTTCGTGTTCTAGCATCCCCATTAACGACCTCCCAAAAAAGTTCATAAACTCATCCCCGGCGAGATACATGCGCGCGCCTTCCTTAAAAGGCCCAAGGCATCGTGGAAAAATTCGCATTTTTATCCGCATTCCGTTGAAAAACGTTGAAAAAAAACCGCTGCTAACAACTTTAGCAGTGTGCTTTCTCAAAAACAATAACTTTTATCGTAAAAATAATTTATCTTTAACATAGGGGAAGGTCGGGCATAACGGACACCTTAAGGGAAAATGAATAAAAAATGTACATACCCTTGATAAATATAATCAATTGAATTTTTTTCTTAAAGTATAACCTCAAAACTAACAAATGGGTACCGCAAAAGCAACGAATTATTTTTTAAACATATTAAAAAAAAATTCTTCTCTGAACTCGTTTTTTTTTAGGTCTAGAAAAATCGCCGGGCAAAACGGACACCCCTGGGTAAAATCGATAAAAATTGTCTAATAGAGCTTTTATTATAATATTTATATTTCTAGACATAATAATAAACCTTCAAAAGCAAGAAATTAATAAACAAATTAATTTTTGCTAAAAATATAAGCAATAACAAATAACAAAAAAATATTTTTTTCATAATTTAATTTTTTTGCACAAATTT